>CAUYRT010029978.1:0-37832 GCA_963574885.1 Lepilemur ruficaudatus
GCGAGTGTGGGTGTTCCTTCCGGAGACGGGGTCATTCTGGGAGCACGAAGCAAAAGGCCTTGCTCGTGCGCTCAGGGCAGAAAGAGAACTTGAACCCAGACCAAGGGAAGGCGCGGGGACCTTCAGGCCCTGCGGTTCTGGGACGAGCTCCAGCTCAGCCCACCTTACTTCTGGACGTCCAGCTGCCAGACCAGGAGGGAGCCCACTTCGGCTGTTCTCAGCCTTTCCGCGGGGCGTAATGTGTTCAGGCGCCCCGGGAATCCGACACGGTTGCGATCACGTGACACACAGTCCCGGCCCGGGGGTCCCTACAGGCGTCCAGGACGGAGCCAGGGTGAGGTCGAGTCACTCCATCGGCTCAGCAGCCTCGTGCCTGGCACGGGGGAAACAGGGGAGGAAAGGGCCCCACCATCAGGCTGCAGTTTGGGTTTACGCAGAGAAAGCAGGAGGTAAGCCCTAAAGAAAGGGGTCCTTTCATGTTTGACGTGCAGTCTGATGTGGCTGCTCAGGTCCCTCTGTCTCCTGACACTTCCTGCCATCCCCAATCCTGGCAAAGAGCTGCAATGACCAAGCAAACAGACCCCCAGCCCCACAGTCTCAGGTTGACAAGATGACTGATCTGATGACACCTGTGCCCATGTGGGTGCACATCAGGGTGGTGGTGGGGAGGCCCTCACAGCACACACTAAAGAGGTGCCACGCAGCAGTCTCCATGGAGCTTGTCAGTCTGTTGCCTGGGCCTGCGCAGCACCCCTGGCTTGGGACCCTGGTCCCCAGTCCCAGGAAGGAGCTCCGGCCAGCAGCAGCCACAAGGCAAGACACCACGCTGGGTGATCTGTCAGTGCCACTGGCTGCGGCCGTGGCTGCCGCCAGCCTCCAACAAATTGCGACATACAAATTGTTAGCAGCTCGCAGGCCATTTGCAAATAAACCATCGCAGCAAGGCATTAAAAGACCCCCTAAATAAGCATCCTCGGGAAGGTGGTGGCACGGGGAGCTTGTTTATATCCTTTCTGCCTGACACTTGTTCCAGCAAAGGGAGGCTGCGCTCATCCCCGCGGAGAGCTATGCAGGCAGCATTTAAAATGCAAAGATCTGCTGATTTTTCACACGGAATTATACAAATGGAATCGCGCTTCCATTTTATGATTGAATTAGGCAACGTATTGACGGTGCAGAAAGAATCAAGGTTACGTCCTTGTTTTCCGTGATTTATGGACTTGGAGCATTTCGTAGCTCCTGGTCTGGACGCAATCACACTAACGACGTCGTGCCTTCGGTGGTGCCCGGGGAGGCTGGCTGTCACAGCGACGCTGGACACTGGATGGATCAGACGGGCCGTTCTCGGGTCCTCCAGAGAAGCCCTGCTAAGAGAGAAACTCCAGCAGCCGGAGGCCGGCTTTGTTGTTCTGGCTTTTTTCTGCCACCATGATGACTTATGACGGCAAAAGGCAAAAGACAACAGTTTGAGATCAGGTCTGTGACTCGGCTCTCTGAGGCTGCCCACTGGCCCGCTGTGCAAAGGACAAAATCTGCTGGCTCTTGCCTCCAAGAGCCTTGTGGCCCCTTGGGCGACTCTGGTGGAGAAGGGCTGGGCACAGCCACGAGGCCGGGACAGGGAGGGGAGTTCAACGGCTCGTGTGATCCCACTGAATGGAGACTGCATTGTCGCATCTGCTGTGCACGTACGAGGGGCCCTCGGGCGAGCGGGTCCCCCACACCCATGGGCTCCATCTGTGAAATGGAGAGAAGCCTGTCCGCTTGAATGATTAAGACACAGCTCCGTCTGGAGGCAGGTGAGAAGCCAGGGGTGCTTGCAACTATCTTCTCATCCCAGGATTCTACCCAGGAATGGCAGTGGCTTTGGAATGTCTAAGCAGCAGTGAGAATGAGCTCCTGGGACCCAGGGCTCCCTGGGAACGTGCTCAAGGTGCCCCCGTCACCACCCCAAGGCAGCCAGGCCAGCCATGGAGCCAGTGCCCCCAGCTGGACCTCTCTGTGCTGCGGCTCATCATGCCCATGACTCGGAAAGCAGGTGGCTGGCACGTTGGACGTACATCGTCCAGACCCAGGCCCGAGGGGAGTCTCGCAGCCTACTCCTCCCGCCAGCCCTGTGAACTCTTAAACCTGGGCACGTGCTGAGCCAAGAGCAAAAGGAACGAAAATGGTTCCCACGGAGGAAAATTACCAGCTCGTTAACAGCTGCCCCGGAATAGCCGGGGATACGACCCTGACCCGCATATGCAGACGGCAGCAGCATTGCTCAATCTTGTCTCGGTGGACAGGCAGGAAAGCAGGCCCATCCCCTGGGCCTTCCTCCCCCCTCTCCTTCCGTTCCTCATTTCTCCCTCTCACCCCACCCGCCTGCCTGTCTGTCTCTGACGAATGCATGCTCATCCCCAGGCACACCCTCGCGGTGCCCAGCCGCTGCACATCAACCTCTCTGACCGTCTCACGTGGCACCTGCTCGAGTCCCACCTTCAGCCTCTCTGAGGGCAGTGGTGGCCACTGCCTGCCCACCCAGGAGCTGGCACACAGGCAAGGCCCTCGAACCGCTGCACTGATTTCCAGCCTGTGAGTCCCACGAAGACAGCCCAGGCTCCGAGTCGGAGCCTATGCAAGAGTGCCTGGGGACAGGACCGCGGGTACCCAGCACAGGACGCACCGTTCATTAAAACGCTACGACGGCCGTGCTTACGTCTCTCTGCTCTCCTGAGTCTACAAGGTCGGGTTTGCCGTCCCCCATGCTAACACCCAGCGGACCCACTGAGACAGATGGGCTGGCTCTGTGGTCAGAGTGGGGTCCCCCAGCCACGGCACCAGCATCACCTGGACACTGGTGAGAAATGTACACACTCGGGCTCCACCCAGACCACCGAATCCGAAATGCTGGGGCAGCCCAGGAAGCTGCCTTTCAACAAGACTGTAGGGCATGGCGGTTCCAAACTCCGTGGGCCAAGTAAGAACACTGCCTGATCTTTTCTGAGCACTACGACAGGCACAGGGCCAGGCACACTGTGGCGTGAATCAGTGTAATCCTCCCGTGCCCCTAAAGGACAGATGCTGATATGAACCCCAATCTACAGGTGAGGGAGTGAGGCACAGAGAGGGTGAGTAATGTACCCAAGATCACACAGCAGGTCAGAGTCCACATTTGAACCCTGGCCATCTGACTCTTAGCACTGGGTCTCTGGCAAGTGGTATAGTTAGAGCCTACACACGGTGCAGCTGGAGTCCCAGGGGCAAAGAAGCACTGAGAACCTAGGCTGACACAAGGGAGATGGAAAACACTGGGGCCTTACTCCTTATGGAATCATCACCACCACTATCATGATCATCATACCATCACCATCACCATGGCCACCATCACTACCACCATTATAATCATCATCACCACCATCATAATCACTACCACCATCTACCATCATCACCATCACCACCATCATGACCATCATCACCATCACCACTGTCATCACCATCATCACCATAACCACCATCATCATCACCATCATTACCATCATCACCATCATTACTGTCATCACCATCACCATCATCACCATTACCACCATCATGACCATCATGACCATCATCACCATCATCACCCTCACCACCATCATCAACCACCACCATCATCACCCTCACCACCATCATCAACCACCACCATCATCACCATCACCACCATCATGACCATCATCACCATCATCACCCTCACCATCACCACCATCATGACCATCATCACATCACCACCGTCATCACCCTCACCAGCATCACCATCATCACCATCACCACCACCATCACCATCACCATGGCCACCATCATCACCACCATTGCCATCATCACCACCATCATAATCACTATCACCATCTACCATCATCACCATCACTACCATCACGACCATCATCACCATCACCACTGTCATCACCATCATCACCATAACCGCCATCATCATCATCGCCACCATCATCACCATCACCACCACCATCACCATCACAATGGCCACTATGATTACCACCATCACCATCATCACTACGATCATAATCACCATCACCATCTACCACAAACACCATCATCACCATCACCACCATCGTCACCACCATCATCATCATCTTCATCATCACTACCATCATCTTCATCACAGTTATGTCTAAAACCCCGTAAAGGGCTCAGCATGGCTCTGGGTACCTTTGGGAGTTGGGGGGAGGATACAGGAAACACACAACGCAGTGTTGGGCTGGAGATCGCCACTGTGGAACAGCACAAACCAGGCAGACTCTAGGCAGGCGCCACAGAGCTCAGACAGGGCCATGAAACCCAGGGATGGTGAGTGGAGACACAGGAGGAGGTGGAGCCTGGGCTGGGTTGGGGGGAGGGAGACACATGGAGGAAGGTGGAAGCTGGACAGTGGCCAAGCACAGCTGGGGAGTGGACAAAGCATCTCTGCGGTTTCAGAGCAGGGAGATAGTATTTTAACCACAAAAGTAACAGCAGCAGCAGCGATCACGCACCACCAGTGGAGATCCCAGCCCTGCGACGCCAGCACCTCTGCATTGCATGGGTTCTCACAGGCACGCTGCATTTACCACCTCTGAAGCTGGGAAACTGAGACACGTGGCCTGTCCAAGGCATCTCAGCATTGACAGGCTGTGGTACCGTCGTCGGACTCCGAGCCGACTCCCTGGCTTGACCCCAGCCCTTCCCGGCTGTGTGGCCTTTTCAACCCCTTCCCATCTCTTTGCCTCATTTCCACATCTGCAAAATGAGGACCACCGTGGGGTTGCTGCGAGGATTGACCAGAACCAAAGCAGTGCCTGGAACTAGCAGGCCTGAGAAAGGCCACGGCACCATCATGCCCTTCATTTTGCAGGAGGAGACACCGAGGCAGAGAACACATGCAAACTGCCCGAGATCACAGAGCCATCCACTGCACCCCACTCGGGCCTGTGTGACCCAAGCATGTGGCCTTCCTGCACAGGGCCTGCCTGTCCCCTAGAGCAGACGGACAGGGCATGCAATGTGCAGATCCAGGGAGGCCTCACATTGCCCAGTGCCCAGGATGGGTGCAGGGCTTTGTCAGAACGACAAGGAAAACTACTCTGCCCCTAGGCGTGGCCTCCGTCTGAGCCTGTGCTCTCTGCCGCAGCTGGACCTGTCTGGGGGAGGTGAGTAGAAACGCCCTGAATACAGACAGAACCCAGCCCTCGTGCAGGTCACGGAGCCCCGACGAGGCATGAAAACTGCCACCCTGGGCCGTTCCCCGGAGCCCCTGGCTGCCTCGTGGGTCTTCCCAGAGGACGGCCCCCGGGCGGGTGTGGCTGGCGCTCCAGCCTCGCTCTGGCCGGCACCCAGCCTCCTTCCCTCCGCCTGGGGTTGGCGGAGGGGGACGCCGGCAGTGTGGCCCAGTTGACATTCCTCTCCCTCGCAGTCTGTGGCAATTTTGCACACTGTCCGTGCTGCTGAAAACACGGGCTTCCAAAGGGCTTTACCAAACACTGCGGGCATTTAGCAGGCTGTGGGCTGACAGTGGGGCATTTCATCAAACTGTCTGAAATAACACTTGATGTTTGTCCAGTCTAGACAAAGGGATTTTGTATGGGTTTGGCTGTTTAATCTAAAAACTGCACCTGTCTCTTTGATTTATTTAACTCTCCCCCCAGGATTTTAAACCAATAACGGGTGCTAGAGAACACTCCATTTCAAACAGAACTTGCTCAGAAGTTTATCTTTGCTATATTTCCAAATCCGCCCGCATTCGAACGCCAGAGGCCTATTATTTAGTTCATATATCGTACAGGTTATAAGACACTAAAAAGTAATCCTGCAAGAAAAGCTCCATTTCTACTCTGCTTCGGCCAAAAGTCCATATAAAAACACTGCCGGCGAGATGCCTGCGATGGAGTCCAAGATCCTGAGTAGCAACGCGACATTGAACTTTATCATTCTTACTGGGGTGGAAACGCGTTTTGTGAGTTTATATGTGAAAACTCAGCTACACCTGAAAACCCAGCTGTTCATTCACTTTATCCAAGAAGCCGTCTAAGCCCAGCATTTGTACTGGACTCCGGGAGAGAAATGGGCATCAGTGGCCGGCACGGAGGCCAGAGACGGGGCCAGCAGTTTCCGCGAGGGCCACTCCTTCACCCCTACCGAGGCAGGCTCTGAGCACTGCGAGGGGGGAGGGGCCCGGCTGACCCAGCCCTGCCTTCGTAGCCTCTGTCTCCCACAGGAGGGGGTGCTGGGTGGAACAGTGACCCCACAGTTCCTGTCTACCTGGACCCTGGACTTGGGTAAGGAGGTCTTTGAAATGTGCTTACGATGAGGTCCTACTGGATTCTGGTGGACCCTAAATCCACCAGTGTGAGGGTTAATTTTACGTCAAATTGACTGGGCTACAAGGTGCCTGGACACTTAGTCAAACGTCACTCTGGGCGTGTCTGTGAGGCTGCGTCTGGATGACGCTGACATTCAAATCGGTGCGCTGAGTCCAGCAGACGGGTCTCCCCAGCCTGGGGGCCTCGTCAGCAGCTGGAGGCCTGAGCAGTGCAGGCTGAGTAGGGCGCGCTCTCTGCCCTGAGCGGGGACACTGGGCTGTCCTGCCCTCAGACGCAGACGGCAACACTGGCTCTTACTGGGTCTGGAGCTTGCCAGGGGCTTCTGGGCTAGAACTGGGCCATTCGCCTCCTGGTCCTCCAGCCTGCAGACTGGCACTAGTCAGCTCTGACTACGCCGTCAGCTCTCCTGGTGTCTGGCTCGCTGGCTTCGGACCTCGTGGCTTCACAGCCTCCATAATCACGCACGTTACTAATTCTTAGTAAGTCTCTGTACACACACACACACACACACACACACGTACACCCTGTGTTTCCCTGCAGAAACGTGACTAATACAACTGGTGTCTTGACAAGAGAGGAAAACAGACACACACAGACAGACGAAGGCCACATGAAGACAGAGGCAGAGACGACTGTGATGTGTCCATAAGCCAAAGGACACCAGGGACTGCCAGCGACCACCAGAAGCTGAAGTGCCAGGGAAGGGTCCTCCCCATGGATTTCAGGAGTGTGGCCCCGCAGGCACCTGGCTTTGACTTCTGGCCTCCAGAGCTATAAGACAATACGTGTCTGTCATTTTAAGCCACCCAGTTTATAGCACTTTGTCACGGCAGCCGCAGGAACCTAATACAGACCCCGAGGTCCTGGGTCACTTATGGTCTCGGGCCCCTAACGCAAGTACCGCTGATTTGCCCACTCACCACTCAGACATTTATCACCTGTCTGCTACGTGTGGGTCTTTGCTCCGGGAACTGGGGACAGAGGACACAACTCGCTGCCCTGCTGGCGTCCAGGTTCTCGGGAGAACAGACGAGACACAAACTCCCGGGTAAGGCACACAGCAGGTCGGACGGCGGCGCTGCGCGCTACTGAGCGGAGTTGTGCCGTCCGGCCGCGGGTTGCTAGGGGTTAGGCGCTGTTTGAAACAGGGTGCTTCTCTGCGCGACTTGAGGGAGCTGGGGGTGCGTGGCAGAGAGCTGTCTCCCAGAGGCCAGGTCTCGGCCAGCAGCTTGCCCTCGGCCTCCCTGGATGAACAGTTAAGGGCACGCATGCCTGATGGTGTGGCTTCGGTACATGCTGTGTGGCCTTGGACAGGTTACTGAACCTCTCCGTGACTCTGTTTTCTGAGCTGTAAAATGGGAGTTAGGACAGGACTGAACCCACTGAATGGTTATGAGGATTTTGTGAGAGGTTTCTGGCCACGGTCCTGAGTCAACAAGCGTTAGTGACTATTTGGAACCCTCCGGAAGGAGCAACTGACCATGGCTGTGGATGAACTCTCAGGAGGCCCCTGGCGCCCCTGCTGTTCAGCTTTAGAGGGTCCACATCGTCGGTGTGGGTGGGACCTATGACTCTCTCCTAACCAATAGGAAACAGCAAAGGGGGTGATGTCACTTCTGTGATAATGCTGCATAAGACGGTAACACCCATCTTGCTAGACATGCTCCCTCTCTGGCTTTGAAGAATCAAAGCACCTTGCCATATGCTGCCATTCGGAGAGGGCCACAGGGTGAGGATCTGACAGCCAGCAAGAAACAAAGGATTCACGGAGGCTCTTCGCCAGGCAGCCTTCAAGAAGATGCAAGCTTCCAGTAACCACGGGAGTTTCCTGCACGTCCTTCCCCGGCCGAGCCGCAGATGAGGCCACAGCCCCAGCCAGCATCCTGGGTGCAGCCTCGCACAGGGCCCGAGGAAGCCACAGCCAGACTCCCGACCCAGAGAACGTGCGAGACAGTGAATGTGCGTTGCGGCCCTTTGTTAGGCGGCGGCAGAGAACTCAGAGATGGGGCACAGTCCTGGGCCAGACTCACTGATGTCTGTGACACAGTTTCAAGTGCTCCCTGCTACCCGACACTGTTCTAAGTGCTTCCCTCATGCTCATTCTTCCTCCACCGTACCTGAAGGAATCCTGTGAATTTCAGGCCGCAGGAAAGAGTCATAAGGGAGCTGGTAATTCAACGTGGCCCCTAGTGCTGGAGAAAGGGACGTCCCATTACTATCTTGCTGGCGGGGCCATCCTACTGCAAGGGCAGGTGTATGAAACCACCCCGCTGGGGACACTGTGCCCACCACCTGCCTGCACCAGGGCCCATGCACAGTCACCAGGCCACCAAGAAAATGTGCTGCTCATACAAATGACACATACCTCACTCCACCTAACATTTGTATTTCTTATGCAAATTAACAGATTGGCATTCTGATTGGAACCAATAGTTGACTCCGGGACCACAACAGACAGAGAAGAGAAGTGTGTCATTTTCAACATTTCTGGCATATATTTAGCTATTGGCTCCTAATGACCTTTTTCTGGAGTGCCACGTCATTGTTCATTCAGAGCATGAGCCGGAATATCTTCCCCCCACGCGAGTATCCGCTGGCTGACTTCTGAGAGAGTTTCTCCTGCACGCCACGGCACTGTGCCCACTGCAGGGCAAGCCTTGGTTTCAGATGTTAGGTATTTTTAATCCTTCCTTCCCATCTTAATCCCTTCTCTATCCTCTGCGTGGCATCACGGAGTGGGCCAAGAGAGGGGCGGAATCCCCTCTGGGAAGGGGAGAGAAAGCCGCTGTCCAGCTCCTGCGGAAGCCCGCCTGCATTTGAAGGGTTCATTTACTACAAATAAAAGCAATTAATCTTAGCAGCATGCTCGGCAGGGCGGCCGCACACACAGGGCGGCCTCTCTATTAGTAGAAGCCGGGGGGAGACGGGAGGGTGGGAGGGCGGTGAGGTCAGAATCCTCAACCTTTGGGAGCCCTGCGCATCTGAAAGTGCATGAAACTCCAGCCCACCTGGACTGGCTGCTAGGATGTCCCTTCTGCAAGATGCCTGCCACACGTCACGTGACCGGGACTTACCAACCAACTCAGGTAAAATTGATGGCAACACACTAGGGGCATTTTGGTTAATTGCTTTTATTTTTTTAAATTTCTGGAGCCAACACAATTGCACGGATTTGTCCTGCTGGCAAATTCAATAACGCCACACCGAGTTGGCATCTCGCGGCTGCAAACGTCCAGTTGCTATTTTGTGCTGCTCGGCCCCCCAGTGCAGATGCTGGCAGAGAAGACCTGCTCGAAGGATGTGCCGTCCCCAAAACCCGGACGACAGACAATCCGGGCACCTGACAATCCTCCGTGTCCCTCGTGCCCGTCCACACATCGTGCCATTACTTTGTGGACCGGATTTCCCGAGGAACAGCCTCTCTTCCTTGGTCTCACGTGACTTGAAAGCCGGCTTTCCAGAGCCCCCCAGACAGCCCTGGCTTCACTGTCTCCGAGGGGGGACGGCACAGACGTCGGCATCTGGCCCCCCAGGAGGCCAGGAGCGAGGGCCAGAGTCACCCAAGCCAGCTGGACAGGAAGCTTCACGCCCAATGACGCAGCCAGGCACGTTTCAGAAGCCAGCGGCCTCTTCTGGATTCCTTTGCCAAAGTTTGGATTCTACTGATTTGTCGTAAATAAACTCAATTTTCACTCCCTTCACACAAATCATCTTTTTTTGGAACTGGTTAAAAAAAAAAAAAGTAAAGAACGAGCAAGCGCACAGAAGATGAGGAAACCAGAGGAGCGTGACTAATACCCGGGCCCCCAAAATGACAGGCGGAGGCAAGGCCAGTGCCCACCGGCCCCTGCGGCAGTGAGAGAGACCGGGGCCCCCTCCCAAAGTGCATGGGGTGTCCAGGAGCTGACGAGGAGGAGGAGGAGGAGGAGGAGGAAGTAGAGAATGAGCAGCCAGCAACCTGCAGCGGTGGCCGTCCCCACACAAGCCACAGGCAGGTGTCTGGCCCCTGCGGGACTGGGAGCGGGCTGCAGGCTGCTGCTTTGTAACAACCCCACGGTAGCTGCCGACTGTCCTGCTGGTGGATGGAGAAACCACTCACCATCTTCTCTCCGAAAATTCCTGCCCACGAGGCCTTCGGGGCGGAGTTTAAGTGGCTTGGGCTTCACCACCATCAAGTGCGGGATCACGCGAGGCGCCCTCTCCCTGGTGAAAACCATGCTGTGTTGTGAAAAGTTGAACTTTGCCCAAGAGCGGTCAGGCCTTTGCCCTGAGCTCCTGGACGGCGCCTCTAGGCCCTTGGCATGTCCTGCTTGGTAAGAACATCTGTGTTTGCCCGGGGGCCTTGGCCATGGGACAGTCTAGCCACGTGACCTACGGTGGAGGCTCTGGGTAGCACAACACTTGCTCCCCGTCCCAATTGGCTGGGGACTGAGGTCTGCCACGTGGACACTCAACCGGGTCTGTAAGAAAAGGCCCCAATAAGCCCGCTGGACACCGAGGCCAGGGGGCTTCCCTGTGCACTGTCACCCACTGTTGCCAGGAAAGTGATGTGTCCTGACTGCACAGGGACAGGACGACTGGAAACTCTGCGTTGGGAGCCCTCCTGGATCCTGCCCGGCGAGGGGGGGGGGGCGTCCCCTCCCTTGGCTGACTTTAACCTGTGCGTCCTTCCCCCGAACAAACCAGTGCTGGGAGTAAACAGCGTTCAGTGACTTCTGCGAGTCTCTCTGGAGAAATACTGAGACCGAGGGTGTCCTGGGGCCCCTCGGACACTGCAGCTGGTGTCGGAAGTGGGAGTGGTCCCGGGACCTCCGAATGCTGTGGCTGGTACAGGACGTGAGGGTGGCCCTGGGGACGACTCCCTCTCCTCTGGCACAAGCACTCTCCCATCGCTGCACGGGGAGGCCAGGAGGGCACAGGTGCTGCTCTGCCCCCTCCCTCCAGTCCCGACGGCTCCGACCCCCGGGCGTCACGGCCGAGGGACAGCGATCTCAAGCCTGTGGGAAGATGGTGGAGCCAGTGCCCACCCGAGACGACTCCTCCACGGCCACATGGCAACGTGACTCACGCCCTGTGAGAGTCTGTTTGAAAACGCTGAATGTCAAAAAGGAAGAGCAGAGGCAGGCAGCAAGACAGAAATAGGCGTGCACAGATGAAAGGAGGCTGTCGTTTGCATGGAGCTCACTGCTGGAGATCCCCAAACGCGGGCGAGGAGGCAGAGAGGGGCGGCCTGCGACTCTGCCCCAGGCCGCGTCGCCCGGAGGCCCGCAGCGTGGAGATGCCTCACTGCCCCCGGGCCTGGAGCCTCAGCCCAGCCGCGGCGGGGGGCCTGGCCCATCCCTCCTGGCACCGCCGGGCTGCCGGGGCTCAGAGCCCTTCCAATCGGTCTCGTGTCTGACTTTACTCCTAAATTCCCTGCACGTCTGCTTTGGCGTTGACCTCTGAACCGACAGTGGGGGTCGGCGATCTGTTTCTGCAAAGGCCCAGATAGCGAATGCTTTAGGCTCAGCCAGCTCCGTCTCTACATGATGACGTGCAGACCAACGCACCTGTCTGTTTGCCTGGTAAACATCACTTACGACATCAGGCGGCCACGGGCTGTGGTTGCCAACCCCGCCCAGAGAACAGGTACAAAAGCTTGGCTAAAGTGCGGTGGGAGCCTCCCCTGCAGGGCCAGCTCCTGTCACTGCCCTGTCCTATCGGCCCTTTGCAGCCCCAGGAGCAAGGCGCCGGATTTAGCAAATAGAAATATAGTTACGTTTGCACTTCAGAGAAACATCAGGTTTTCTCTCATTTTTTCATTGTAAGTCTGTTCCATGCAAAACTTGGAACATGCCTAAGTATTTAATACAGTACAGTATTAAGTATTAATACAGTAGTAATACAGTATTAATACAAAAATTATTTGCTGTTTGTCTGAAATTGAAACCTAACAGAGCATCCTGAGTATTTTACCCGGCAGCCCCGTCTCGGGGGGACGCGGTTCTGTTCTTTCCACAGAGACCCCGAAGTCACTGCTCCTGGCTCAGGAGCAGAGCCTCCCGGAACCCGTAACTCCTACAACGCCCTGGTCAGAGCGGGCAAGAAGAGTCACCCGCCCCAAACGCGGATGGGGAACTCAGTGACCCGCTGCCCAAACACCAGGCAGGCCCGAACTCGGCCCCGTCTGCCGGCTGCAGAGACCGGAAGCCGGACGCATCCCGGGATGGTGGCTCTGCTGCCCATGTCCACGGCCCCCAGCACACGGCAGCCTCACGACAGTCCCTGAATGCTTTCTGGGGACCCCCAGCCCATCCCACAACCCCAAACACGAACTGCCGGTAGGAGTGAGACGGTGGAGGGACCCACACAGCCTGGGGGTCGGGCGCAGTGTCCCCGGAGTTTTAGTGCAACTGGGTGGGAGGCCCCTCCACACCTCGCTTGTGTACATTTGTCCCAGCAGTGATTCTGGAAACAAGGGGGGGCTCCCTTGAAAGAAATAAAGAGAGAGAACAGAGAGAAGGAGAGAGGGAGGAGAAATGGGGGAGAGAGAAAGCGTGAGAGGGCAGGAACCCGGACCGCCGCGGGCGCCTCACTGGTTAGCCCAGCGCGTGGCTTAGTGACCTAGTGTGTTAGTTGTCTACCACCGCGAGCCAGTTGCTGCGCACACCGCGTCTGCAAACAACACCCATTTCCAAACCCACGGTTCTGCAGGACGGAAGTCCAGTGTGGAGTGGTTGGACTCTCTGCTCAGGGTCTCACCAGGTATCAGGATATCAGGGCCCTGCCCAGGCTGTGGCTCTTCCCGGAGACCTCGGGGCAGACTCCGTTTCCAAGCTCACTCCGGCTCCTGTGGCTGTAGGACTGTGGTCCCGTCCCCTTGACCGGAGGCTCTCTGCATCAAGCCAGCCCAGCGCCGCACAGAATCCTCCCTGTGTTCCGGGTCTCTCTGACTACCACCCACGCACGGCCACATCTCTCTCTCCTCCTCTGCCTCTTCCTTTAAGGGCTCCTGTGGCCACACTGGGCCCACCTGAGGAAGTCAGGACAGTCTCCCCATCTCGGCATCAACTGATTAGCAACCTTAATTACCTCTGCCAGGTCCCTCCCGCCACGTCAGATTATGTGTGCAGGGGTGCGGCTTCACATCATACTCATGGTCTTGGGATTAGGAGTGGACTCTGCGGGGGCCGTCACCACATCCGTCACGAAACATGAACACACACACACCGGGAAGCCAGCAGCACACCGCTGACCCTTCCCGTTCCCTGGAAATGACCTTGGACAGAGCGATGTTTGCAGTGGAAATGCCTCGATCTTGGCTCCTGCCCTGCGGCGTCCTGCAGAGTATATGCCAGACAGCGAGACCCTGGGATCCCCAGGCTGACAGCTTTCCCGCCTATCCCGAGGCAAAATACGGGGTCTTGGACAGACACAGAAAATGTCCCAATGTCACGTGGGCAAAGCTTATGCAAAAGCAAAATGCTCCATCACTGTAACGTTCCCAAGACTGACACATCCAATGGGCCTGGCACAGTCGTCCCGTCTGTGGTCTGCAAGGCTCCTGGCGGTGGCTGCTTCATTTTTGTCTGACATGGCTGGATGCAGCGATGGGGGTCCAACAACCTCAGGGACATTTGGCGGCAACGAAGCACAGCTGTGGAAGGCCCAAGTGGCCCAACTACACAACCCTGGGCCTGCCACGGTAACCCCCAAATAATCCACACCCCAGGGAGATGCCCGGCTGCTTAACTTAAGCACACAGGTCACAACATGATTCACAAGCGGCTCCCTGAGGCTCAAGGGCACCCGCCCTTACAGGCGCCCAGGATGGAGGGTGAGGGTCTGCAGGGCCCTGACCGGGGGGAGAAGGGTCGCATCGCGGTGCTCACCTTCACGACTGTTCCCCCACGGCCTGAGCGCAGGCAGGGAGGCCTGTCTTCAGGCCCCGGCTGGACCCTTACAACACGAGCAGGCTCTGACCAGCTTCCTCGCGAAATACCTTGTTTCCATTAATTACATTTTCTGGTTACCCAGGGATTCAATTTTGCTCAGCCTCTGGATTTACAAAAGAAGGGAAAATAATGGGCCCACATCTTCCAGGCTAGAAGCAAGGCTAACGAGGTTTCCATGTCGTCGTGCCAAAACCTCTTGATGAATGCAGAGGTGCCCGGCTCACAGAACCGGGAGGGGCGACGGGAGAAGAACCGCCGGACCCGGTGGGCCCATTTTCCCCGCCTCCCGGTGGTGAGCGCTCAGGAAAACCAAACTGTGCTGAGCTCTTGGCCCACCTGCGAGATGGAAAGACCACCGTCCCCACGCTCCGGGTGGGTGTGAGGACTGAGGACGGAAACCTGCGCACCATGTGACTGTCACAACATCCCCGCGACAGCGAGAGGCTGTGAGTGCGAAGAGTGTCACCGTAATATTGATACTACTATAAAGGTTACAATTGTTACAAATGTACAATTGTACAGCGTTACAGTGTTACAATTTTGTTATGCTCTGGACCTCAGTTTCTTCTGTAATATGAGCAAAATTGCCCCACTCTACCCCCTGCTGTGAAGGACAATGGGAACAAGTGCGGGGGCAAGTGTGGTGCAAATTCTCAAGGACCAGCCAGTGCTGCTGCTGCCCCATCCTTACAGAGAACCGAGAGGGGGCCAGATCCTGGGTGGAAGGATTTCATGACACGACATCCCTTAGCAGGTACTTTCCAAAAACTGAAATCCCCAATACTTAGTTTACTGTCATTTGCTTTTCCTCTTCTCCTCCAGAAGGGAGAGGGAAGAACATTCTGGAACATTCAGCAACCAAGAAAAACTGTGTTTCAGTCCGTTTGAGTTTGTTCTTGCTTTCACACATTTTCCTGAACATGCTGCCCAGTGGGTTCATACACAGGAAACTGCAGATCAGTGAGGCTGGGCAACGAGACCCGCCCCTGGTCCCTGCTGGACACTGTGGGCGCTGGAACGCAGGAACCAGGCGGTTTCCAGGGAGCCGGCAGCAGAGCGAGCAGCGTACTTTCCATGCTGGCAAGAACGTGGCTCTCAAATGAAAAGTGACAGGCTCACGAGCCAGGTCGTCGCCAGGGAAGCTCCAAGCACACGGTACACAGTTGGGTCACAGGTTCCTGTCACCCTGGGTGCCGGCTGGTGTCACGCTGGAAGGATAAACGTCGGCTTAGGTGTTTTCAATAGACCACGTGGCTCGGCTCTGAGGTCCAGAAAGGGGAAAGGAAAAGTCACGGAGAATAAGATTCATCCCGGGAGCAATTGCTTTAATCCACTCCCAGAATGGCTCATAATCCCTCTTTAGCTCAGAGCTGATAGAAGTGCTGCTTCTCACCCGAGCCTCCCCCCTGGGGACGCGCGAGGAGCACGGGCTGAACAGCTGCTCGGAGCCTGGCGCCGCAGCAGAGGGGCACAGGCGCAGGGAGGCCGCTGCTCCCCGTGGCCGGCGGGGCAGGCGCCCGCGTCAGCTCTGTCACGGAGCAGCCGCCAGCAAGCGGACGCCAGGCCGTCACCGTCCTCCCAGCCCTGTGTGGAGTTGAGGGACATCCCCATCTTTCAGATGAGGAAAACTGAGCAGTGGGGAACCTGCGGCCTCAAGGCCACGTGTGGCCCTTCAGATCCCCACGTGTGGCCCCTGGACTGGATCCAAACTTCACGGAACAAAGCCCGTTATCAAACGCTGCTCACTGATCACAAACCCCCGTGGCAGTGCCCCACCCAGGCAACCTCGGATAAAGCCCAGGCCCAAGGTGTGCTGGAGCCGGGGCGTGTGCCCCGAAGACTCGAACACGGAGACTGGAAAAGACACGTGTATGGGCATGTTCACGGCAGCACCACTCACAACAGCCAGAAGGTGGAGGCAACACGCGGGACGTGGCACAGCATTCGGCTGTGAAGAGGGATGTCGTGCTGATTCACGCTACAGTGTGGATGAACCTCAAAAACATCACGCGATGTGAAAGCAGCCAGGCCAAAAGGTCACACACTGCGGGATCCCCGTTATACGAAACGTCCAGAACAGGTCAGACCACAGAGACGGCAAGTAGAAAAGTGGGTGCCAGGCAAATGGGGACTGACAGCCAAAGGGATATGGAGTTTCCTTTCGGGGTGACGGAAGGGTCTTAGAATGAAAGAGTGGTGATGGCTCCACACCACTGTGATGGTGCCAAATGCCACCGAAATGTACACTCTAAGATGGCTAATGTTTTGTTATTTGAATTTCACTTCAATTTGAAAGATACAAAAAGAAATGCTGAGTCTGAGTCCCTCCTGTTGGCTCAGTCTGGGTCCCTCCTGCTAAGTTTGAGTCCCTCCTGTTGGCTGAATCTGGGTCCCTCCTGTTGGCTGAGTCTGAGTCCCTCCTGTTGGCTGAGTCTGAGTCCCTCCTGTTGGCTGAGCCTGGGTCCCTCCTGCTGAGTTTGAGTCCCTCCTGTTGGCTGAGTCTGGGTCCCTCCTATTGGCTGAGTCTGGGTCCCTCCTGCTGAGTTTCAGTCCCTCCTGTTGGCTGACTCTGGGTCCCTCCTGTTGGCTGAGTCTGAGTCCCTCCTGTTGGCTGAGTCTGGGTCCCTCCTGCTGAGTTTGAGTCTCTCCTGTTGGCTGAATCTGGGTCCCTCCTGTTGGCTGAGTCTGGGTCCCTCCTGCTGAGTTTGAGTCCCTCCTGTTGGCTGAATCTGGGTCCCTCCTGTTGGCTGAGTCTGAGTCCCTCCTGTTGGCCGAGTCTGGGTCCCTCCTGTTGGCTGAGTTTGGGTCCCTCCTGTTGGCTGAGTCTGGGGCCCTCCTGCAAAATTCAAATATGCCCTGTGGCTACTGACATAAATTCTACCTACTTATGACTCTCTAAGAACACCAGAATGCCTCTATAAGAGGGAGTCTTAGACCAAGGGAGGGGGTGAGGGAGATTATGGAGGCGATAAACATGAAGCCCACCCTGCCATCATCGAGAAGATGCCAGGGACTTTAGTCTCTCACTAAAAATCAGTGAGGGATAGTTAAAGGCAGGCAGGCCCTGCCAGAAAGCCTGGCCAGGGAAGGCTGCACCCCATGAACATCACTCCTGGACACGTCCCGTCTCCCCAGCAGTGGCTCCCAGCTCAGGACACACACCCCATGCAGAACTAGAGCTGAACGAGCCTCGGTCTCCCCGGCTGTCCCCCTGAGACTGGACAGCGGCCAGCAGCACCTGAGATAGGGCAAGTTCCTGTTGGAGGCCTTGGAAGCCACTCTGCTGACTTTGTAGGACCTTAGAGAAATCTCTTAACCCCGCTGCCTCAGTTTACCCATCTGTGAAATAAGGCTAATGCTATTTCCTGACCTTGAAGGACTGCTGAGAGATTTGGATAATGAGTTTTTGAACTGCTTGGCAGCTGATGGATGCAAAGTTCAGACGTATTAATTGCTGGTTCCCAAGTCCCCTGATGCCTCAGAGCCATCCCCACGACACACAGGTCGACGCCCACAGCCACACGCAGACCTGCACACCCACACACGTGCACGCCTGTGCGCACAGACATACAGCATTTGTCTCTCTAAGCCACTTTCACACATGGGGACAAAGGAAGCCACCACCCTAATGACATTTTTGGGGAGGACTCCAATCCCCACAACTGTCCCTTTCCTGTTCGGAATCCCCACGCTGACGGGGCACTGTTGTGTCATCGCCCGGCAACTCAGCCATGGGGCTCCTGCCAAAATCCAATGCACAGCCTGGGCGGGCAACACCTGAGAGGGGTCCAGCTCTCTAAGGTGACGATGTCCCCAGGGAGGCGTGGGGCTCGCAGGGTGGAGAAGATGCCACCAGAGGCACAGGGAAAGCAAGGGGTGGTCAGAGCCAGTGTGGCTTTGTCCTACTTGGTCCCGGCCAGCGGTTTCCCTCAGAGGAATCCTGAGCAGAATCAGAGCCGGAGAACCCCGGGGCCCTGGCCAGGCTGTCCTTCCCACCTGGGTGTCCTCTGGGTCCCTCCGGAGGCCACAGCCCATGGCGCTGCTCTCCCTCCCTCGCCACTCCCAGGGCTCTCCCTTCACACGCCCACCCAGCCAGGACGCCCAGGCTCTCCCCGAGGGGCTCCTCGGGTCTGCCGGCTGCCCGGCTCTCACCGGCCCCCACCACTCCCCAGGGGCTGCCTTTCCCTTTCCCCTGAACATGCACAGGCAGAGAGCGTGGCGCTTCCCCTGGAACCTCCCACGGCTCCCAGCTCCCAGGGTAGAAGCTGGAGTTCTGTCCCCTGCCGGCCTACCCCTCTCCTCCTGGCCGCTGCTCCCCACGCACCTTCCTCTCCAGCCACGCGGGGTCCCCTGCTGGGGGGTGATCCAAAAGCCCCTGCTCCACCCGTCCTCACACCTGTGCTATCTGGATGTCCCTTCCTGTGGGGCCCACCTGGCCTCCTTCCACTCGTCCTCTGTAATGGGGGTCAGATGCCACCTCCTCCAGGAAGCCTCCTCTACTTCTCCAGGTAGAGTTACCTGCTTCTTCCTCTCGGCTCCTGCGATTCCATTTGCACCTCTGTTGTCCCCACACGGAGCTCCTGGCAGACCAGGAGAGGGATCTCTCCTGCCGCCGGCACGCAGCGGGCACTCATCCGTGTCTGCTGGACGGATTCCTCAGGGTGTCAGGCCCACGGCCAGCATGTCTGGGGACAAACCCCACTGGCTGTCCTGCCTGCCGGGCTTCCAGGCTCATGCCCGGGGCCAGCAGACCCTCCAGGGACCACCTGGGTGGCCGGTGCTACGAAACCACAGCCCTGACCTCCCCAGAGACACGGGGGGAGAACGGAGGCAGAAGCCCGTCCAGCGGGCCGGGAGCGCAGGTTCTCCCAGAGCTTCGGGCTGCTGCAAAGAGAATCAAATTAGCCTGGAACGCGCTGAGGGAGAAGGAACCTGGAGCCGCGAGCGCTCAGAGACCCTCCTGGGCAGTGACGGGCGTGCATCAGCCCAGTGCCAGGGCTCTGTCGAGAGCCCACAAAACGCCCCCTGGACACCTGCGAGGTGTTAGGCCACCGCGTCCAGGGGGGACCCGGTGCCTAACGGGGCCGTTCCATCAACATTTGCTGGGATTTTGAAATGCAGTGTCATAAAAATAAACATGCTTACTCTTGCCTCGCATAATTGGCTCCCTAAAGAATCCTGCGTTCTGAAAGCCACCATGTCCCTCAGCAGGAAGCACAGCTTTTCTCAGCATCTGGGTACAGTCTTGAATTTTCTCTTGGAAACAGAGAGGAGAGCTGGGCAGTGATGGCAGGCTGGCACCCGGGCGGGGCTTTTCCTCATGGTAACGCAGTCTCTCCTCCTCGGTGGGACACGGGCTTCAGGCGGGGCTCATGCCACCAGGGCTGGTCGGTGGCTCGCAAAGGACCCTTGTCAATACACAGAATATAGTGATCTGGCCTGGTAGCCAGCTCTTTGTGAAATAAAGGAAATCATTTCAAAACTGTAGTTGCGCCCACGATGTCCACGGGCTGCCGCCCTTGCTCAGGATGGCTCTTTGCAACGATGTGGGAAGCCGAACCCACGGCAGATGTTACTGTCAGCGAGGGCGGTCAGTCCGGGAGGGCGGTCATGGGACTCGCTGTCCAACGTGAGCTCTGGTTTTTAGATGCTCCGCGTAGAAGCAGACTGGGGCCATGTGGAGGGTCGCCCAAAGGTCGGGCCTAGGACACAGAAGCCCCAAATCGGGCTCTTCCCCAGGGCCACTCCTGACCCCAGCAGGAGGGTGTGTCCAGGGGTCCCTGGGCACCTGGCAGGCAGAGCTGATGGGAAGCGCTCAATCCTCTGGCCCACACAGAAGGGTCTGGCCAGCTGGTCCCCCGACAGGCCTGACTCTCTTGGGCCAACCCCATGGGTGGCTTCTGTTGTCACGTGCACCCTCCACCACCACCATCCTCCCTACAGCCCGGGATGCTTGAAGCTCAGGAGGTGCCCTTTTCACCCCCACATCCCAGACACCATGTGTGTTCCGCATGGAGCCAGGCTCAAGTCCCAGACTTGGTGGCCCACCCCAGCCTGGCGTGTTCCTTGAATACGTTCCATCCAACCTGCCCTCTTCTACCCTGGGAAGAATGGGGTGTAACGTTCAAAGGACAGAAACTGAGCGTACAGGGTTGAGTGTGGGCTCTGCTGTTTCCTCGCTGTGTGACCCGAGGCAAGTTGCTCAAGCTCTCTGTGCCATCTCTGGACAAAGGACCTACATCACCGCGACATGAGGGTAAATTAAGGCATAACGAGGCCTCAGGACAGTGCCGAGTACACAGGCAGTACCGCACAACTGTTCACTAATACGTGCACCTGCCTGGGTGGCGTGCTCACCCCGGGCCTCCTGGAGAGGGAGGGGCTCTGCGGCACCACGGTGACCGTTCTCCCATTCCGTGTCCACTGCAGATAGGACAGGCCGTCTGTGGGCACCTTTCCCTCCCTAAATCCAAGGAAGAACTCAAAATCCTCTCAACACAGAACTTGAGGAAGCAACTGCCAACAGCTGCGCTGGTCGTCAGAGCGGAGGTCTTTCGCCGTCCCTAGGTCTGAGGAGTCCCTGCTCTTGGCATCAGCTGGGGGATGCCAGGGACCTACCCTCCACCCCGCCTCAGCCCGAATCGCAGGTGCTCCGACGGCCGGCGGATTAGCTGCCTTCCCGGGGTGGTAAACGTTCCCTTCATTTTTCCTTTTATGGAAGCAGGTTCTTCAAAGCCCCGCCCTCACCGGAAGAGTCCCCATCTTGGAAGAACACAAGCAGCCTGGCCGAGGACTGGCCCTTCCGCGGGCTACAGCGTCACAGGCCAGCAAGACCCTGTGCTCTCCGGAAGCTTTCCACGAGCCCTGCCCAGCTCTGACCCTGGCGCAGCCTCTTTCCTATGAAACGATGCCCTGCAGCCCTACTAGAAGACGCTCCATAAGGGTGGACGTCCCCAGGTGGCCCTGCTGTCCCCTGGAAGGAAGCACAGCTCTCTTCTTTCCCTTCTCTGGAAGCACCCTGAGGTCCACGCTACCCACGTGCAGGGGGAGAAGTTTGGGTCCTTCCAGAGACCACCTGCCAACCCTCCCCTTCTCTCCCCTTCCCTGCGGGCATCTGACCGCCTGGCAGTCCTACTAATGAGCCAAAGTGTTCCTCCCCTCACGCACCTCTGCACCAAGGCAGAGTGGAAAATTTGTTCTGTTTATCTCCCCAAGACGCAGCCCGGCGGCGGAACTCACTTGACACTCCATAAGCGTTTACTGAATGAGAAATGGGCAGATGAACAGCGGCCCGGGTGCAGGGAGCTCTTCTCCTCAGAGCAGAGGGAAGGAGTGACCCCAGAGCCAGTGCTGGAGGAGGGGACACCTGGCCCCGGCACCTCCCAGCCAGCCAGCAGCACCGCAGGGGCCTCCTGGGACCCCAAAGCACTGACGTCTGTGGCTGTAGAGCACAATGGGTGGCAAGAGAAAGGAACCCTATGTCCCCACAAAGATGTGCATGCAAACACGCACAGCGGCACGGTTCCTCTTAGCCCCAAAGTGCAAAGGACCCACACGTACGTCAGCGAGTGGGCGGATAAGCAAAGCGGGGGTGTCCAAACATCAGAACACTACTCAGGAGCCAACAAGGGACGCAGTGACAGTGACGTGCCACCGTGTGGACAGACCTCAGGAGCACGACGCTAAGTGAAGGAAACCAGACGAGAAAGGCTGCACACGGCACGATGCCACTTACACAGCCCAGGACGGGCAAACCTACGGAGGCAGGATCAGACCGGCGGTCGCCCGAGGCCGGGGCAGGCATGCGACTGAAGGCCAACAGTCAATTCCGGGGAGACGGAAGTGGCTGCGACTGGACCGTGGTGACGGCTACACAGCTGGGTTGATTTACTGAAAGTCGCTGAATGTATACTTAACATGGGTGAATGTTACACTCTGCAAATTGTACCAAAAACACACACCCGCAGATAGAAACACGGAGGGCAAGCCCTTTTTACCCAGATTTTCTTATGCCAAACTCAGCTTCTCAGGGTGACCATTCATTGATTTCTACAGTTTGATTCTCATCAGAGCTCTCACAAGGGGCCTCCTTGGATTTGGGGACATATTTATCTTTAATTATTAAATAGATTGAATAGCTGTATCTGTGTCATAGATACGTCTTCATCTCCCCGTGACATTTCATTGATTCTTTGCAGCAAAACGCTCTCTCGTTTTGACCGTAACCCTTTTACTCACCACTGTGGGTGCCGGAGAGACTTGTGATTTCCGAGTCAGCTGAACACGAGGGCTAAATCCATGAAGTGCTGACTTGACATCACAGCAGCTGGGCCCTTCTTGTTTTATATATTTTTTTTATTTTGTTTTGTTTTGTTTTCCCAAAAGGGCAACATGCAACTTAATAAAGGGAGCGGGAAGTAGATTTTATATAAAGGCCAAAAGCTGCAGGGGACGGTGGAAAGAGCACGGGTGCACCCCGGGGTCCAGGAAACCCAGGTTCAAATCCCAGCTCTCTCAGGAGCTGCCTGTGTGACCCTGGGCAAATCGCTTAACCTCTCTGGGCTTCAGCTTCCCCCTGTGGAAAATGGGAGCGGCCATCCCTGCGACAGTGTAGACTGGCTGGATCGTTTAGCGCAGTTGGGTCACTTAGCACAAAGCCTGGGCTATGGAAAGGCCTAGAATTAGTTCCAGGGCCTCCCATCTGTATGTGAAAAGAAGGAAGATGGAACAGGTGTCGGCGGTGAGATCGAGAGGCTCACAGCCAGATCCAAGACAGAGCTTCCCACTGTGTCACTCAACAAGCACGGATCGAGCACCCCCACACCAACAATTTCATCAGAAAGCCCAAAACCAAGCGGTCACAGCAAAGCCACACCCTGACGTCTGCCTTCACAGACTTGAGGCTCCTGCTCCCCCGACCTGGAAACGAGAAACCAACAGTCCGCGTTTGACTTGCAATCCTCAGAGCGTGGTCTGGAAGCCACCTTACGAGCCAGGGTAGGAAAGTGGGGCTGACCCCAAAGAGGCTGCTCTATTTTCAGAGCTGACCTAATTTACGTAAGGATCTCGCCAGATCTTCTTATCCGGTAACTACGCAGCAGGTCGTTTGTCACTGTCACCGATGACGGGTCTCGTGACATCAGCAAGGCTGCACGTTCGCAGGCTGCTGCATCTGCATTCTGCAAACCGCGGCACGGCCACGACGTAGCAAGTTTCATAAAGTCACTGTTTACCCCTTTACCCCGGCCACTGCTCCTACAACTGCACGAAACACAGATGCACGTCCCCGAAGCAGCTAAACGCACGCATACACACGCACACACACGCACACACAGGCACCAAACAGTCAGTGAGGCGTGACCTCTGACAGGCAAGGAGAGCGTCTTTGTAACAAAGTAACAAAGCGTTACTTTGTTTTCTTAATCGAACCTTGTAACTGTAGCACCCTAAGATGTAATACACAGAGATCCTACAGACCCCTTAGCCAGGCTCCCCCACATCTTGCAAAACTACAGTACGACAAACATAACCAGGACACCGCCCCGGGGACCGTCAAGACAGAAAACACCCCACCCCCACAGAGACACCCCCCACCCCCGTCTACAGCCACGCCCTCTTCCCTTCTGCCCCCTCCCTCTCTGTCACCCCGGCAACGGCTCATCAGTTATCCGTTTCTATGACTTGTCATTTCAACTCCGTGGAACCATCACGTGGTAACCTTTTGGAATTGGCTCTTTGTCACTCCGCACAACTCCCTGGAGACGCACGGAGGTTGCTGGGAGCGTCCGTAGCTCTGTTCCAGGCACAGGTAAACCAGTGTGTCCACCCATTCAGCCACTGGAGGATCTCTGCATCGTTTCCAGTTTGGGACTATTATAAATAAAGCCGCTATAAACATTTATGTGTGAAAGTAAGTCTTAATTTCTCTGGCATAAATACCAAGAAGTGAAATGCTCAATTGTATAGCACTTGCATGTTTAATTTCCTAAGAGACTGCTGTGCTAAACTACTTTTCAGAGTGGCTGTAACATTTTACCTTCCCACAGCAATGTACGGGTGATCCAGTTTCTCGACGTCCGTGCCAGCACTTGGTGGTGTCAATATTTTTTTATTTCAGCCATTCTGATGGGTGGGTTGGGACATCTCATTGTGGTTTTTTTAATGTGCATTTCTCTACTGGGCACCGATACTGAACATCCTTCCCATTTAAATATCCTCTTTGGTGAAATGGCCCTTCATGCCTTCCACCTATTTTCTAATTGAATTGTCTGATGTTCCCATTGTTGATTTTTGAGAGTTCTTTATATATTCTAGACATCAATCTTCTGTCAGATGTGTGGTTTGTAAATATCATCTCCCACTCTGTAGCTCTTTTCAACCTCTTAAGAGAAGCTTTCAGAGAGAAAGTCTTTAAATTTTGATGAGGTCCAATTTATTAATTTTTCCTTTTATGGATTGTGTGCTTTTGGCATAAAGTCTAAAAACTCTCTCCCTAGCCCATTTTGAGTTAATTTTGTGGGACTTAAATTGGGGTCCTTTTTCTTTTTCCTTTTCTTGGCTCTAGATGTCTAGCTGCTCTAGCACTGCTTGAGGAAAAGGCCCCCTCCCTCCACTGAATTTACAGTTTTGCCAAAAATCAGCTGGGCATGTTTGTGGGAATCTAGTTCTGAATTATCTGTTCTGTTTCATTGATTCCTCTGCTAATACTTACACAATCTTGGTTACTGTAGCTACATAATAAATCTTGTCACTAACTATTCTAGTTCCCTTGCTGGTACATATAAATTTGAGAATAATCTTATCTATATGTACAAAAATTCTTGCTGATTTGATAAGAATTGTATTAAACTTCTACATCAATTTGAGAAGAATTGACATCTTTAATAAAGATCTTTAATCTTTAGTGCCGAGTCTCCCAATCCATGAACACTGTATGTCTCTCCATCTATTTGTATCTTCTGCGATTTCTTTCACCAATATTGTATCGTTCTCTGATACAAGCTGTCAACATAGCATGTCTTTTATACCTAATATTTCACTTTTTGAGCAACTGTAAATAGGATTGCATTTTTAATTTCAATGTCTGCATGTTCATTGCTAGTAGATAAAAATACACTTGATATTTGTGTATTGATCTAATCTTCTGCAATCTCATGAACTTGCTTGTAAGTTTTAGGAAGTTTTTTTTAACAGATGACACGGTATTTTCTATGAAGATAATCATATCATCTGCAAATAGGGGCAGTTCTATTTCTTCCTTTCTGTATGCCTTCCATTTCCTTTCCTCCCGCATGGTACTGGCTAGGACGTCCCCCACAGTGTTACGTGAGACTGGTGGGAGTGGACATCCTTCACTTGTTCCTGATCTCGGGGGAAAAACATCCAGTTTCTCACCACTAATAGTCATTATGCAAATTAATAACAAATACTAACGAATATTAGTTGTATACATCTTCTTCATCGAACTGAGAAAGTACCCCTCTATTCCCATTTTAGTGAGAGAGTTTTTGTCATGAGTATATGTTGAATTTTACCAAATGCATTTCCTACGTCAATTGATATGATTGCATGATTTTAGTGTTTCCTTTGGCCTTTCCACTCTGGCAAGCAAAAGTGCTCTTTGACTTGCTGGTCGTACCACCTCATTCACTGACCCCACTGCCCTAACCTCAAAAAGCCTCTGGTCCTCGGTCACAAGTGACCAGACTTCTGACCTGCCCTCCTTGGGTCCTCAAAGCGCTACGTTACAAACTGGTGTGAGAGGCACCCGGCAGGTGCAAACGCCCAGCTGGCACAGCCTTTCCCCTCTCCAGACCGTGGGTACCTGCAGGCAGCAGCCACAGCCTCATCTCTGTCCTACCTCTGGCACGGCACAGCCCAAGCACAGAGCGGGTGCTCAGCAAACGTCGCTTCTTGAGCGAGGAGGGCGGGGGCCAGGCTCGGAGCCTCTATACACTAAGGGAGCAACTCCAGTGACCTTCTAGAGGCAGACACTGGCTCGGGGCGTGACTGGCTCTAAGGAAATTACTTTCCTCACTTCCCGTTTCTAACAGGAAATGTTCACACCGGGCAAATGTCCAATATAATGGCCGCCGGTTCCACGTGGCAGCTGAGCACTCGAAAATGTGGCTAGTCCAGGTCGAGATGTGGTCTGAGGATAAGTCACACACCTGATTTCTAAGGCTTAGCAGACTGGCAGTGTGAAGGTAATACTCATTAAGGCTACTTTGTATTGATTATTGAAACCAGCATATTTTCGATAGATTGGGTTAAAGCAAACATATCATAAAAATAAACTTCACCTGTTTTTGTTTTTATATGTGGCTACTGGAAATTTTAAAAATATAAATGTGGTTGTTTCATCTTTCCCTCGGACGGTGCTGGCCTCCAGCCTAATAAGAGCATTTTTACCCCTGAGCAGCCCCCCGTCCCCCATGCTTGGACTGCGAACCTTTGCGGGTAGAAACCCACTCGTTCCTGGGTCTGCGGCAGCACCTGCCCATGGGCAGGCACTCCCTGCCAGGCGCCCAAGAACCAAGACAGGAGCGAAAACAGAGGCGGAGGCTCGTTCTCCACGCTGCAAAGGACGCTGACAGCAGCCGTGTTTGCCCAGGCGCCTGCCAACTCTGCAGCCACGTCCGGGACAGGAGCAGGGGTAGCACAGGGCGTGCGCTCGTCACAGCTCAATATCCCCAGTATCCTTCCCCACCCAGGGACTTATATGCCCCCCAGAAACTTCTCTCTCAAATGAACTGGCCCTGCCTCCAAGTAACAACTCCCTAGTAGGCAAAAAAAAACTGTTCCAGTCCCCGAGAAAGCTGAGGGCATGAGGAGACCTCAGCCCAGCTGCAAAGCCAGGAAGTTTGCCTTTGCTGCCAAGCCCACCCCTGCCCTCAAGTCTCCCTGCTCCCCGGTGGCACCTGCCTCCCCCACCTCCACTGCCAGACCTGTGCCACCTTCACCGTCTCCCAGCTGCACCCACCCTTCCTCCCAGACAGTTAAAAATCATATACTCTTTCTCACGGTGAACTGACAATGACCAAAAGAGCTCAATGGGATAGCCTTTCCTAAGCACGTCTGCATTCCAATTGTGAAAAACTCCTCAAGCCAAAGGAATGCATTTTTAACGGTGGAATTGTAAGTGCCAGTAAGCCAGGCTGAACAAGTAGAATCTAGCTGGGGCAGGGTCTAAGCCTAAGGCTGGAAATCCTTCCCTGCAGCTCAGCATGGAATTCGGGAGCAGTGGGCACGAGGGCAAGACTTGATAAACGAGGGGCACTCTGCCATGCAGACAGTTTATTCACCCACAGACATTTCCTGAACACCTACTATGCACCAGGCACTCTCATCAAGTCCATCTGTGGGGACTCTAAGACCACGGTCTCTTCTCCAGTGCAAAACAGGAGCCCGCAGGCATGTTCCCCACCAGCCCTGGCTGGCGCACCCCCTCAGTTTCGGAGGCAGGTACAAGTTCCGGCTGCCCCCCTCCTCAGCAGCCCTTGGGGTCGCAGGCAGACGGAATTAAGGAGCAGCGTGACACCGCCCCCACAGGAAGGGCAGGGAGTGAAGCCTCAGGAGCCGCAATGCCCAGGTAACTGCCCACCGGGGGGCTGGCAGAGGAGGGAAGGCACAGGGGTGGGCACCCGGGAGGAAGCGCCACGATCAGCAGGCGGACACGTGCAGTCCAGGCAGATCCGGTGAGGCTTAGGTGACGTGACCTGAAGCCCAGGGGACCCAGCGTTGCTGCAACCACCTTTGCTTGGGGCAAGGGGTGGATAAAGGACGAAGTAACGCCCCTTTGCAGGGTGCACACGCTGGACGCAAATGCAGACACAGCCCAAGCCCCACCCACCTGGTCCCCACTGGTGCAGCCCCAGGAAACTGTCCTTTGTGAACACGTGACTTCAGACACGCTGCCCTCCACCCTGGGCCTTCTCTTTTGGTCGCGTGGAGATATTTATGGACTCCGAAGGTCCCACAGACAAACAGTGGGGTTCTGGCCTCTCGCCATCCCCGGGCCCTCTGCAAAGAGACTCAAGGCAGGAGCTCAGCACAGCCAAGCCACCTCCCTGCTCCCAGGCATCCCAGTTAACTCCGGCCTGGTCCTGCTGGGAGACAGCTTGGCAGCTGCCGCGTAGCCCCCAACCGCAGCAGGGGACTCCTCACCACAGTCCTCCGGAAAGGGCTTCGGGGACCTGGCATGGAGGAAGCACCCACCACTCTGGTGGGTAACGGCTGGGGTACAGAGCACGGCCCCGACAAGAGCCTGGAGCAGCCAGTCCTCCCCCTGGCACCTCTTCCCATCCCAGCCTTGAGGCGGATGGGCTGGGGGACCCAAGGATGTCCCCAAGGGTCCCCAGAGCTCTGGCATGGGCACACTGCTGCTAACTCTCTCTTCAAGGCAGATTAACTGAGAGTTAATCTGAGTTATGTAACCACCACTCCCCGCTCACGGCCTCGTGACTAACCAGCCCCTTTGAATTCCTGGAAGGGGTCGCGGAGGAAGGCAGGGCAGCGACCCCGCGCCTGCACGGTCTGCTCCAGCCCGAGAGAGAGCCCCTGGCCCGGCCTCCTCCCCGGGCCGGGATGGCTGCAGGCAGGAGAAACCCTCTCAAGCCAGGCTTCAAACATGAAATCTAGATCAAGGATATATTTGGCTTTCCCAGCTAATCTTTACATCAGTTTGGTCTCTACTGACTTGTAACCCTTTGAAGCAAACTTGGCAACTACGTATTTAAAACAGATGACTCTTACATAACCCCAGAGAGGAGCCCCTGGGCTCTGGAAGGCTCCGCTCTTTGTGGGTCGGGTCGGGTTTTGTGTTTACCCACTTTGTCATGACCCAGGGTCACGCTCCGGGTACCCTGTGGTTTTCCCACAAAAAGCCCATGAAATGCAGGGCCCAGGAGCACACAGAGCCACATCTGCCAAACGCCTTGTTTGTGTCCGGGGCAGATGAGGCCGGGAGGGGGCACAGCCGCCCCTCCAGCGAGCCGTGCTAGGCAGATGCAGGTGCGTGCTCCGGGGGAAGCGAGCTGTTCTGTCTCCAGGGACCCGGAGAGCTCAGGGAGGCGTGGAGCTATCTCAGTCCCTCGGGTGCCTTGCCCCGCTCCTCTCTCCAGTGCACAGAAGAAAAGGCAGCAGGTGATTAAAATAAACAAACAGCCGGGCCAGACTGGGAGGAGCCTGCCACCCCCCCTCCCTGCTCAGACAGCAGACCCCAAGGTGGGGGCGAGCATGACAGGGGGCGGAGGGACAGACCAGTGTTGCCCAAGGATTCGGGCTGCCTCCTAAGTTTGTGATCTAATCTAGCATTATCGTCCCCGGTGAGTCCCACCGCCGCTGACACTACATGGGCTCCAGGTGCAACCAAGTTGGTGGCGGCAGCTGGGAATCAGCACGAGCCCGGATTCGCCGGGGGTGCCATGTTTGTGGACAGAGCGTTTGACTTCGGCCACTCAGCTTAGCTTCACAGCCCCAGCTGCCGGGGCACTTCACAGTGGGGACAGTGGCAGCCGACCCAACACATCCCTGCTGCGATGCCCAGACATGGCACAGAGCGCACCAGAGGGCTGGGGGACTGTAAATCACGTCACCACGCACAGACAGGGCCCCCCAGACAGAGGGGCAGCGGAGCCGTAGGGTGGGAGAACAGTTGGAACGACCCTGAGGGACAGGGACAGGGCTAGGGATCCAGATCCCGGTTCTGAGCGCTGCCTAGCAAATGCCTTGGGTGGCCGCTCCCAGCCCGGCAGCGAGCCGCAGCCTCAGCGGTCTGCCACCTCAGAGGCCACTCGCACCAGGCAGCCAAACCCCGAGCTCAGGGGCGGCTGGCTGAGTGAGCACTCCCCTCCACGGCGGGCTCTGACACAGCCGCAAGCCACTGGGTCTCCTTCAAGGGCTGCCTTTCCCTGAGCCGATGGACAGTATCTTTGGAGCTTGGTACAACCACCCAAAAGACATAAGAGCAGCTAATAAAACTCAATCTGTTTCTCCCTCCTGAAATGGAGACTCGGTTCCAACGCAGACGCAAACAGCGAAGCGGGACTTTGTCTCCGGAGCAGAGCCACGCTGAGTTACACCGAGCCTCTGCCCTGGCAGAGCAAGTGCGGCCTTCTGCCGCCTGGGCTGGAAGATCAGCGTCACCTGTCCTGATCAGGCTCTGAGCCTGGCAGCAAGACGGACAGCGCTCATCGGGGAGCCCGGAGTGGCTTGCAAGTGATGGAGAAGGGCTGTCTGGAAGGGAAAAGTGCCGTTTTCTAGATCTTGAGCAAGCAACCCCTGGGCTCTCAGGCCCCAAGTGCCCATTGTGATGTAAAACCACCCGGACCCTCTGGGCACAGTCCTCCTTCTTCTGGCCAGGAGACAGCACTCACAGACCTAGCTCTTCCCAAATAGGTGACAGCTGGTCCTTAAAGGCACACTTACAGAAAAACCTCCTGTGCTAACATCAAGGGGAGAAAACAAAAGGTCAACCCTTCAAAATCACCAACAGAACTATTCCCTAGAGCAAAATCCCCAGATTTTACTTAGTGATGCTTTTAGAGGAACTATTTTAGTGAATTTTGAACCCAAAGAGAGGTTTCTTTCCATGATCTTTGCTCTCATCTTCCTTTACAAAATGTCCTGCTCTTGTAATCTAGCAACTTAGCAATACAAAAAAAAATGTCTGTTCAAATAAGTTGCCATCAGGGATCAAGTGGCAGATGGCAGCTCAGGAGAGGCGTCCAGGAGCGGAAGGCGAGACGCTGGCCAGGGTGGGGACCCGTTTGGTCATTCACAAGGCCTGGGAGGTCTTGCTGAGAGCTGTCCAGGCAGATCGGTGGACAGCAACCGCAGGGACCTGGATCCGGGTCATCCAGGCAAGACTGTCCTCGCTCCATTTTCCCTACATCCCAGAACGGCCCAAGCCCAAACCTTATCTAGCCCAGGCAAGCACAGCGAGTCAGCCCAGTCAATACCCAACACCCAACACAATGGGCTCCATGGTTAACCTCTTACAGCCCACAGCCGCAAAGGAGGCTGGCCACTGGGAGAAGGAATGCCAGTAATAACCTCTGACAATTTTCCCTAGATGTGCTAAACGGCATTCACCCCTGGGTGCAGCCTCAGCCCATAATTCAAAGGTAGCCAGAAAACACTTGGCATCCCCTGTCCCCTTCCGATTTCTCAAAATCAGGACACACGCACTTCATCCTCCCTTCGCCTCGCTCCCCCAGCTTTATCTCGGGGTGGGGGCGGCCAAGGCAGCTTGCTCTAGCAACTACCAGCGCCTCCGGCTGCCCAACGCGGGAGCGCAGTGCATCCCAGTGGACAAACTCGAGAACCGCACGCCGCTTCCTCCGCCTCCACCTATGTCCTCTCATCTCTCTGTCCAAGCTGGGACCCAAACGCACCAGCTCCGCGGAGACCCCTCGCAGGAGAGCGACGGCTCTAAAGCAGCCTGCCCTTCAAAAGAACAACCCACCCAAAGCAGGGGCTGAAGAAGCCCAAGTGCCCCAGCGACTGGGCAAAGTTTGCCGAGAAGGGTCTTTCTGGACACCCCCCACCACGGGTTCCGGGCTCAAATCCCGGTTCCAGCTGGCCCTGGAGTTCGGGACACAAACAAGCCGTGGGGCGCGCCCGCGGGTGTGTGTGCGTGTGTTTGGAAGGGGGTGTCTGCCCGCGCTCCCCCAGAACCCTGGCTCTCCCGCCCCAGCTGCCCGCCAGCTGTGCGCGCCCGCCCGCCCTGAGGTCACCCGCAAACAGCTGGATTGGCAGCTGGGAGACTGGGAGGCCCCTGTTCAGCCCCGGGCCCGAGAAAGGGGAAGGGCGGCTGGAGTGGATGTTTGGTTCAGATTTCCTCTAACTCCGCCTGCAAAGCTCTCGCTGGGAACCTGGAGCTCTAGCTTTCCCCGGCAGCCCCGGCCCCCGCGCCCGCCGCGCCCAGCGACCCGTGCCTCGCTGCCGGCCGGGAAGGAGGCGCGCCGGGGCGACTGGCCAGGACACTGCGCTGCTGGCGCCTGGAGCTGCGGGCGCGCCCGGCCGGCCCCACTGGCCGGGTTGCTGGGGCGGGCGCCGCTGCCCGGACCCCGGACCCCGGACCCCGGACGCGCGGAGCCCGGAGAACCGACCGCTCCCTGCGAGGCCGCCGCGCTCTGCGCCCCGGGCTCCCGGCTGGCGCCCCGACCCGGCTCCCGGAGCACCCCGCTGGCCGCTCCCGGGAAGCGAGGAGGGGGCCCTGTGTTTGCCACGCTGAGGAAAGCGCCGCTTCAGCGCAGCCGGCACCCACGCACCCCCACGCCCCGGCGCGGGCCGGGTTGCTCACCTGAGTCCTAAAAGCTGTTGAATCCACATGGTCACGTTTCGGGGAGCGGGGCCTCAGACCTGGCTCGCCCCGGCCATCTGCGCGGCGCCCGCGCCCGCTCGCTTCCGTCCCGCGGCGCCGGTCTCCGGCTCTCGGTCCGCCGCCGCCCGCCGCCCGCCGGCCGCGGGGCGCACAGCGAGTCAGAGCGCGGCCGCGCGGGGCTCCATGCCGGCCGGCGCGCCGCCGCCGTTGGGACGCATGGCTCAGGCGGGGCGGCCCGCGGGGGCGCACATCCTCGGGCCGGGGCGCGGGGCTCGCGGCCCCCTCCGGGGGCGACACAGCGAAGGCGGCGCGAAGTGGGGCGTGTTCCGGCGCTGTCGCCGCGCGGCTAGGGTCTGAGGAGCCGCGGCTTCGCCCTCCGGGGCGGCGAGGAGGGAGGCCGGCGGCGCCGCCGCGCACGGTGCGTGTCTCGCGGTGCGCGGCTCCTGCCCCCAGCCGGAGCTCCGCGCCGAGGGGGCGGCGCTGCCTGGGGCTTAGGACGACGGCGAAGCGTGCGGACGCGGGTCCCCTCGGCGCGCCGCCGGATCAGGGGGCTCTGCCGCCGGTTGGCGCAGCTCAAGTTGCCCGGGGGCTCCGTCTGAGCGCTCACTCCGCAGACGGCTGCGGCCCGGAGGCTGGCGGGAGGCGGGCACGGGAGGCGCGCGGGGCGAGGGCGCCGTGGAGCGCGGGGCGTGGGGACGCGCGGCGGCGGCGCCGCGCCGAGGAGGCGCGCGGGGATCCCGGGGCCCCGCCGCCCGCGCCCACCGCGCCCGCCGCAGAGCCGCCCGCGCTGCTCGGCCGCCTCCCTCCTCGCGTCTGCCGCTCCGCGCGCTCGCCCCCGCCTCTCCGAGTCGGTCCCAACTCCGCCCGCCCGGCCCGGCTCACGTCACCCGCCTTCCCCGCCCCTCGAACCGGAGCCCGAGCCCCCGGCCCGGCCCTGGCTCCCGCTCGCCGCCCCGCCTCGCCGCGAGGGACTGTGCCTGTCCTGGGCGACACCGCAGGCGGGGCTCCGTCCGCCCCTTCCCCTTCCCTGGCCGCGTCCGTGTCCCCACCTTGGGAAAGGCTAGAGAGAGGCCGCAGGCTCCGATTGGACCGCAGGGCACCGCCGGATGGTGTTGCCAGGGTAACCGGCTGGCATGCGAAGCAGGTCGGGGTTCAGACCCGGTTATGGGTGCGTCCCGTGGACCCGGAGAGCGAGTCTGGGGAGGGGACGTTCCCGAGGAAGGACTGGGGCGGGCCGCACGGAGCGGGGGGCTTCTCGAAAAGTTTCCTCCTGGAGGAGCTGCGCGACGTGGGAGCGTCTGTCCGAGGTCGTCCGCGGGGGATTCTGCTCTGTCCGCCGCGTGGGCCCCTGCCCCGGGCCCTGGCCGGTGAAGTCGCTGCGTCCCCTGCCTGAGCTTCAGCGCTTCTGCCCGGAACCCAGCTCTGTCCTCTGTCCCGGTTGTCCACGGTACGGGGCTGAGCAGCCAGCAGCCTCCTTCCTTGCTCGACCACAGCTGCTGCCTGGCCTGGCCCTTGCTCCGGAGTCACTGGAAAGTTCCAGGCATCTCGGCCTCCCAGACTCTCCGCCAGCGTGTCCCCGCCCCCACCCCACCAGGACTCCTCCTTGCCCAACCGGTTAGGCTATATTCTCAAGACAGGAGTAACGGAGGAAAGGCGCTGGCTGGGGACCCTTTCCCCGAGGAAGTGACAGACGTTAGGATCCTCTGCGGACTCCCTGAGAAACCCAGACAAAGCCCTGCTTCCGAGCCGCAGGCTGAGGGCATTGTGCATACGGGCCTTGGAAGTCGCGCTGGTGCAGCCTCCGTGGGTGAACAGGGGAGCCAGGTCCGGGAGAGGGGGGAGAGGCTACAACCCCCTGCACAGGTGCTTCACCCAGGCAAGCTCTGGAGTCACCCCAGTGCAGGTGAGCTCAGTGAGGCCTCCCGGTGAGGGGCAGCTGGTGGGTGGCAGAGCCTGGGGACTATGGCTGGCCTTTCATCCCTGGACATGTGCGGCAGGTCCACTGTGCCCAGGCAGGAGCGCAGGGACACCTGCTCCCCCAGGTGCAGGGACGGGGCAGTGAAGCATGGTTGCAAGAGTGCCAGTGTGACATGGGTAGGCCACGGGCCACTGCTCACTCCGGTGGGGTGCTGGCCGCACTGTCTAACCTCTCTGACCCTCAGTTTCCCCATCTGTGGGACGGTTCCATGGTCCCTGCCACGCAGGGGCTTTGTGAGGAGTGAGAAGGCCTCACCCCAGGTAACTGTTAGGGTCTGTGAGCTGGTCGGGGGTCCAGCAGGGTGGGTCAGCATGCTGCCCACCTGGCCACTTGTGGGTCATCCTACCCTGGAGCCCAGGGGTGTGAGGGCCCATCCCATCCAGAATCGAGACAGGGAAGTCCTGGAACCACGTGCAGCCCAGGTAGCAGCAGGGAAGCCCCCTCCCCCGCGCGCACTGCTGCCACCTAGCGGGGCGAGGCGGGAGCGCGGCGGGGGAGGGCCTTTCTGCTCCAGAGCAGCCCTGTGGTAGGGGCAGGTGGGCTGGGGGCGTCCTGACCCCACCCGTTCCAGGATCCCCTTCGGCAGCCTCCTGGACCCCGGCTGACCTCTCTCAGAACGCTTTCAAGTGCATAGACTACAAAGCACAGGAGTATTAGGAAACCAATTATGTTGAAATGCATTATCAAAAGAGCAATAAAACAAATGTCTAAGATAGCAATGTATGTTCTTCTTTCATAACGCATCGAGTAAGCAATCTGCAGACCCAGAATCGCCACACTTTTGATGTCGAGACATGCAGCAATGCTTGGAGGTCCCTGCAGCCACGGTAAGGGGAGATGAAAATGCCTGTGTGATGTTTGAGGGCCCCAGGTGCCGTCCTACGGCCGTGTTCCGTTACCTGCATTTATAATGAAGGATATGCTGAATCTCCGTTAGGCTTAGCAAAAATGAAGATGCCAGTTTTTCCCCGTCCAAGTTTAAAAACCCCTTGAATTTTATCCACGTCCCCTGGGGGTCCATGGGCTAAGAAGACAGAAGAAGGAAGTGTTTTCTGAAAACTGAGGTGGGAACGAGAGGGGAGAAGGCCCTGGGGGAGTCAGAGCACAAAGACCACGGCCGACGCCACTTCAGTCTCTGCAGGGAGAGGCTGGCCTCCGCCTCACCCAGGCTGGAAATCACGATCTGGGACCAGGCACACTGATTCCTTCTCTTCCTAGGGTGGCTCAAGTCCAACTCTCTCCAGGGAGAGCATCCACTTCTGATGTTGTTTGTTTTCATTTTATCCCTTGGTGAAAGAGATCATTGTCGTGTTTTACATAGTGTAAAACAATAAAGCCACAACCGTTCTTTTGCCATTTATGTAACTGGTTTCCTGTAGTTTGGTGCCTCTCGCATTTCTGACCTGTTCATTCTTCTCCCCTTGGGAACTGGGAGGGCGGGTGTGTGTCACCCACAGCACACACACACCCCGCACACCTGCCGGGTTCAGCGTGTGCGGATGGAACCTTTTCAGAGACACCTGCTGCGGAAAGTTCTTCCGGCCTGCTGTCCCTGCTGGGAGAACCCCAGCCCTGGCCTTGCAGTGTGCTCACCTGGTGGCTTTCTCTGCTTTCCCGGCAGAGGCTGGGCAGCCCCCGCAGGGGGGCCTCTTTGAAGCTCTGCTAGGCCATTTATCTAATGGCCTTCACAGACTTGACTATTTTTAAAACCCATCCAAAGCCAAATTGAGCTGCCATTGTTCATTTCTCTCCCAAGGAGGTAAATGTGTCTTAACCATGACATTTGATTAAGTAGCTAAGTTTGTGATTTTAAATGGAAGGGAAAACGCTGATTAAAATTATGATAAGTTTCTTGAAAGCATTCACACTCCACATCTTCTCCCCCTCCCCTGCCCTGCCGTCTCCCCCCACCCAGTAAAACTTGCGTGTGGCTCAGCATGGGGGTGGGGGGGCTGACTCAGTGTCACTTTTCCTTCTCAGGGGCGGTTACGTGCTGCAGACTGTGGAATTCCTCCCCCTGGCATCTCAGCTGTCCCCTGGGTGAGCTGCACACAGCTGCACACCCGGCCAAGCGCAGGGCACAACATGACTCACAGGACAATCAACCCGCAAAACCAAGGGACACACTTTGAAAGCAGTTTCTTGGCGTTGCAGGGTTGGGGGGTTTGGGGCCATGGAGTCAGAAGAGGGGAGAGGGTCCCAGGAGGAGCAGACGAATGCAGGGAGGGGCCAGCTGAGTCCTTTTGCTCTCTCGCACCTGGGAGGCAGACCAGCACCGCAGGCTCCTGCCTCGTGTGCAGTCCTGTTCCGCTTCCACCGGGCCGCCAGGGTGCCCAGCTCCTGACGTGCTGGGGAGTGACGGGAGGCCCGTCTCTGCCGTGGGGCAGCCTGGGGGAGGATGACAGTGGCGGGAGGAGCTGTGAGGAAGCACTGGGACGTGGCGACTAGCTCAGGAAGAGATTTAGGGAAAACCTCCCTCCTTCCTCATATTCTAGAAGACTCTGGGCCTTGGGACAGGGCAGGAGAGGATGCTCGACATCACACGGTTCTCAGGATGGGCTCGAGACAAACTATCTGGATGTTAAGAAAAGGGGGAATTGGAGACAGGAAGGGCTCAGACACTCGGTGGTGTGCGTGAGTAACAGAGCCGGCGGAGAAGTCTGTCACTGGCACCCGGAAGTCTGATTTGGCTGCGGGGAGGTGAGATCACCTCCTCATCCTGTTGACTGAGCCCTGAGGGTGTGGACAAGGCACAGAGAGTGGGGCCCGTTGGGAAGCTCCCCAAAGTGGGGTATGCGGTGCACGGGGTAGGAGGTCTGACCGGGGGCTGCCCTCCAGGCAGAGACCCTCAGCTCCAGGCAGAGGAGGCCGTGCGGGACACCACATCCAGCCCTAACCCACGTCCGTCAGCTCGGGCCGGATTATGTTGCATCAACAAACAGCCCCCAGAGCTGAGGGGCTTAACTCGTCACAGGCCGATCTCTTGTTCTGCTCAGGAACATCGACAGCCGGCATCAGCCCCGCTCCGTGCCCTCTTCTTTCTGCCACCCAGCATGAGGGGGCCACTCCCACCTGCAACGTCCCTCGTCACACAACACAGGACAAGGAGTCCTGGTGGAACCACACCAGGGTCCTCTTGGCTTCCGTGGGAAGGGGCACACGTCACCTTTCCTTGGCAAAGCAATTCCTGTGGCCACACCGACGCCAGCTGGGGGAGGAAACCACTCCTGGGTACGCTTTGGATGGTCATCCAACCTCCTCTA
>CAUYRT010029982.1:0-70006 GCA_963574885.1 Lepilemur ruficaudatus
AGAGTAGGTTTTTGAATGTAACAAGATAAGTCAACTTGAGTGGTAATATATTTTGGGAAATCAGCTCACTACAAATTGTGACTGTAAACATTGTACTGTAAATGCTTTGTAGTTTTCCCCCAATAAAAAAGAAAAAAAAAATAAGGTTTGGAAATAGGCAGTGGGGAGGGGAGGAGAAGAGTGTAGCTAGGTGAAAATAAGATCAGAAAGATGGGTTTGGCAAGACCACATATCAAGAAACGTGAACTTAATTCTGTAGCCCAGTTTTCAAATTTTGTCCACATCAGAATCACGTGGAGGCCTTGTTAAAACACAGCGTTTTGGGTTTCCCCCTCAGAATTGCAGATTCAGAAGGTCTGGGCTGGGACCTAAGAATTTGCATTTTTAAAAAGTTCCCAGGTGATGCTGCTGGTCAAAGGATGACACCTGTTTTGTTTTGTTTCGTTTTTCCCCCACAGGTGTTAACCCCCAAAGGGATGACACATTGAAGACCACTGCTCTAATCAAAGTGGACAGTGGGAAATGTCTGCAAAGGAAGGAATATTATCTGATCTACATTTTAGGAAGATCACTTTTGTGGCAATATTAAGGATGGATTGCGAGGGGATAGCTGGGAGCAAGGGGACCACTTAGAAAGTTCTTAAAATAGCAGAGGTGGAAAAAAAAGAAGTAGTGAAGGATATGAAAAAGAAATGTGGGGAAAAATGTAGAGTCAAAATCAACACAATGCATAGATTGATCATAAGGGGGAGATCAGGGAAAAAGAAGAATCAAGGTGACCCTGAGGTTTCAAACCAGGTTTGCAGAGAAGATTGTGACATCATTCATGGAAATAAGGAGCAGAAGCAGGCTCAAGGTGGAAGATGACAAATGTGGTTGGGGTTGAAGTCTCTCTTGTTAGCTTACTCCACATTTTCTGCCTTTATTACAAGTGTTTTTCCAGCAGAACATTATTGCTTGCACTGTCTGGTCTGTGCAACAAAAGCACGTCTGTGTATCCTTTTCATATTTTGAGCTCTGCTGGGCATTCAAGTCCCCTGGAGTTAGAGAAGAATTCAAGGGAAATGAGAATTAAGTCTGTTGTGTATTTTAATATGCATATGCTTTCATATGAATAATATCATACAGATTAATTGCCTGTTTGATTAACTTCTTACAGAGATTGTGGGGGAAAATTAGATACACACAGCTTGTGTATTGCTCCTTCAAGTGAATTTCTAAGTGAGAATTTTAAAAAAGGTTAGAACCATTTTTTAAGTGATGCTGAGTCTATTTTTATCACAGAAGAGGTCTCATGAAAATACATAATATGCTGTACACATATTAGCTTTACATACAACTTTTTGGGCACTCATCTACATTCATATGTGTAACCATATATCTATTACGATCGGAATCTGTTGACATACTGCATTTTGTTCAGGGTATTGCACAAAATGTATCTGTGTACCTCCTCCAGGATCTTTGTTTTACAATATTTTTCATAGATATAAAAATAACAGTACCTTTTATTTGTGTAATACTACTTCACTTCCATAGTATTGTCATAAACACTCTCAGACTTGAGCAGGAAAAAAAGGGATGATAACTTCAGGAAGAAATCATGTTTTTTTCCCCAAGCTTTATTGAGGTATAATTGACAAATAAAAATTGTATATATTTAAGGTGTACAACATGATGTTTTGAAATATATATGCATTGTGAAATGATTAACAAATTCAAGTATAGAGGGTTGCCTTGAACCTTAAACTCTGCTTTCTGGAGGTGTTATTGGCATGCTCTCAGGCATTCTTTAAGTAATAATTGAAAGTAGAAATCTATGTTTAAACAGCAGAAAGTTACATTTATTCAGGCTTTGCTGTTTTTGGTTTTATTTTCCCCTATCTTTGAGAGTGCAGCCTCTGGGTGTGGGGCAAATTCATACACATTTTAGAGGGTTGATAAATTTGAGAAGTACTTATCTGAAAAACTATAGTGGACAGTTTTTAATAAAATCATGTACTAAATTCAAAGCAAATTTAAGCTGCCTCAGTGTGACTTAGCAATGAAAAGATCCTTACATGCTGGTTTTGGTGAGATTATCTTTATAGTCTGTTTGTTAATACTGATTAAACTCAAAACTAAAGGAATATCCCAGCCTAGCAGATGCCACCTCATGATAACTTTATTGCAGTTAGCTATTATTATTTGCATAAAAGTTTAAATTCTCAATGAGTTACAGCATGCTTTTCATATGGTTAACTAATAAATACCTTTAAAAAGGAACATAGTTCATCTAGCTCAGTATCTTTTCTTTGACTGTTTTATCAAAAGGCTGTTGTTGGGTTCCTTGATACATAACTCAGACCCTTAGTAGTGATAACATGACCCTTTCCTTTAATATGTTTCAGACACCAAAAAATCTTTGAATTTTGGGGAGAAGGAATGATTTTATGGTACTTAGTCTATGCCATCTCTGGAGGGAGGCATTATTGATTCATTCTTTATTTCAACAAATATTTATGAGGTACCTGCTGTATCCTAAACACTGCTCTGGCTGGGCTAAGGCATTTGATAAGTTTACTGCATAGCACATTTGGCAGGGTTCCCTTCCTTAATTGTAAACTTACAGCTTATTTTGTTCCCAGTGTATTGTCATGGGGAAGATGGGACATTTGTCTCAAACCTTACTTTATTTTTTCAATGTAATATTCATGGATATTTTCAAAGCTAAAGAAGGCTGTGTGGTGGGTTGTTCTCAGTGATCATAAAGGGGTGTGTGTATGTATGTATGTGTATATACATATATATTTTGTTTTTATTGTTCCTTAGTTTTCAAAGGCAAGTTTCTTATCTTTGTATTTGACAGCAAGGGCCACCCTGGCCTATACAGAGACTCAGTTGGGTATCATGCAATTATGAAAAATAGATATTTACTCTGAAATTGATAAAGTCTGTGTATTCTCTTTATTTCCATTACTGTGCCATGAAATAGTCAATCACATATTCTTTTATTCTATAAATTGGAAAATACTGAATAATTCAACAGCTTTGAAATTTCAGAACTTCATTCAACAGAGTAGCTGTAGTCCCTGATCTCTATTTAATATGCTGCCAGTTATTGCAAGTCATAATAGCACAGTACAGGCCCGATGAATATCATTCACTCAGTTGTTTCCTTGAATGGCTTTGGGGTATGAAGTAAACTATACTACATCACTGTCTTCATAATGAGATTGTTCTGCTGGATAAACAAGCTCCCCACAGTCCCTACCTGCTGATAGGACCCAGTGAACCAAATATTTAACACTTCACAGAGGCTCCTCCCTGCCATTCTCCAGTATTGCATGCATCATTTTCAAGTGAAAATTTGATGCAAAGAAGTAGAAAATTGAGCTACTGACTCCTAGGTCCGTTGCTATAACCTGGCTTACTAACAGCGCCTCAATTCAATTTCTGGGTCCTGTGAGATAATAGAAGTTTCAAAGTTCCCAATAAAATTGTGGAAATACAAATTCTTGTTCTATCTGACCAATTTACACATGGCATTCAGTGAAACCAGTCTGCCCAAGGAAACCACTAAAACAAAGCATGGAGTTAATGCAGTGCTTGTTCATTTGCTGGAAATATTCACTGAAAAAAAATTGACTCATGCAGAAAATGGAAACTTTTTTATTCCAGTGCTTAAAAGATGACAGCTTTGCTTTAAAGACATTTCTTCCACTATTAGAATAAGGGCACATGTAGGAGAAAAATAACACAGCTCAGGGACAGTACTTTGACAGTTCTCATATGTGGGGATGTTAGAATGCCAAGTTTGGTTGAGTTATATGTGTGTTTTTGTGTGTGGGTATATGTGTTGTTTTTACCACTGATATCAGTGATATAATGTTAATAACCTTACGGTATCATAGCTGTCTTTCAGAAACTGTACAAAATGGTATCTTTCAGAAAATGGTATCAAAAGCATGCTCTTTATGGTCAATGGTTCATGTACATCACTCTCATAATGAGGATACAATGCCATAAGTGCTTTAATAAAATCATGAACAGAACACTATGAGAGTGTTAACTTTTACTAGGAGGATCTAAAACAAAAGTCCTTCATGGGGGCATACAAAGGATAGGGCTTTGAGATTAAACATGAATTCAGTGATGAAAATTCCGAGAAGTGAGAAAAGGCAAGTTAACAACGTGAGTAATTAAATGATAAAACTCTCTCTCTCTTTTTTTTTTTTTTTTTTTTAGAAAAGAGTGGTTTGGATAGAACATGGACTTTGTGGGCCCAGGATAGGAAGTGATAGAGGAAGAGGTTGGAGCGGGAACGCATTGTGTTTATTTATGTGTTCCCATGCCCAGACAAGCCATGACTGATTGGTACAAAGACAGCCACCTAACCAAGGGCAGGCGATTCCTAGACAGGCAAACAACCCATGTCTTGGTTTCATGAGAAACTATGAGCTAACCCAGTTAAGAGTCCTCCTCTTTGAGTAGAAACAAAATGTGTAAGGTAGATTTAGGGCAAGAGAAACAATGGCCATGTGTAACCCAAAGTTATAAGGGAGGAGAAACCATGAATGAGTAGAAAAATCAAGTCCTAGAGACGTTAAGAGTGAAGATATGCACTGAGAGAAGCTTTTAAAAAGTAGAGAAATCAAGAGACTCATTAAAGAAAGAAACAGAGATCAAAGCAAGTCCCCAGAACTTAATTCTTCACTGTTTTTTAAGTTCTGGACTCAAATCTTACGCATCCTTATAATAAAACACTTTTTAAAGTAATTTTGATGGGCTCTAAACTTTGTACCTACAAAAGAGCCTCATTAAATATTTTCATAATTGGGATCATACTATAAGAAGCAGGATTTAATGTTCTGCATTTTCTACATAATATGCATTGTTCTTTATATATTATTTGAAAAGGTTAGGTGTGTATATATTCACTAAAATGCATTGTGATATTAGATACTTATTTTAACTTTCATTATAATACATAGCACCATGATCAATGTCATTTTATATATATTTTGTTTGAATTTCTGATTTTGCCTTCAGCTTCAGTATTAAAAGGATTACTGGGTCAAAGGGTATCAGGTTTTGCCAAATTGTTTTGATAGAGTTTGTGCCAGTTTATATTTCTGTAGGCAGTGCATGAGAGTATCCATTTCACACCATCATATCTATATGAGTGATATTTCTGCATCATTGTATTTTCATTCATTACCCATTCTGCTCTTTTCATACCTGCTTATAAATCCACAAAGAACAACAAAACCTAAAAAACTGGCCCTAATGAGATTTTCTCCTGTTTATGTATTTTTTGCATACTTTTCCTTCAATTTCTAAGTATACAGTAATGACGCTGAAATCTACCCATCTATTGGGTTCCTCTCTGGTGATTTTCAAACCCATCATCCACTTGTTAATCTTTGCAAGCCCTAAATTCAGTGAGTTCTTATTAATAGTGGTTACTGATGGGAGGGGGCTTGCTTATACATGTATTATCTTACCCCGTGTGCATTACCTCAATCTGTCAGGTCATAATTGGTTATCTCTTCTAATACAACCTTTGCTGCTAATGAAAACATTTTGAAGTCTATTATGCTTCATTAATATCCACTGATAAACAATTTTAAATCTTTAAAACTACATATTCACACAAAAATAAAAATACAAAAAGAAAGATTCCATGCTTTCTCTTTTCCTGAGCATTTTCAAATAACAAATCTAAAATCTAACCAAAAGTCAAATGTTTAAAAAATAAAATTAAATATCTTTCAAGAAAGGTGAATTAAAGTTATCACCCTAAAATAATGGCAAAATATTCATATTGTATTCATAATATTCATAATTTATATTATAGATTAATATTATATTCATAATATAAAGGTAGATACTTATCTTAAATTACAAATTCATATATGCTTACAAATGCAAAAATACACCACTTATTATATTCAATTTAACCACAGGAAAACATGCCATGTATATGTGTGTGTGTCCTCATTTATATATATAAATATATTAATATATATTCATGAGGTAATACTCCATATCAATTCAATGGCATTACTTAAACAATGGACATTGAGAATAGAAGTATGTGGCAAAATCATGATAAATGTATTTGATAATTGGTTTCTTCATCATGACTTCTAGCCCTATATCAGCCAAACTTCTGCAATTAAAAAAGAAAAGAAAGAAAACAACCCACAAATGAGTAAATCCATACATAACCTTTCTCTTTCAATTTTGAACTCCTAAGGTTGAAATCCGCTTTGTACTATATTCAGAGTGCCTTTATTCCTATATTTTTCCTTAGAATTAACTTGAGGACTTTTATACACCATTCACTTCTGTTCTTGTTGAGGGCAACTCAGAACGATGGACCAATTGGTGCCCATTTTGTGTGCCAGGGATTTGAGTTCAATGATATATTCAAATAGGCTTTGAATTTTCCTGAGAAGAAGGAAGCAGTAATTCCCCGGAGTATCTGAGGGATCGACTCCCAGCTCCCCTGCACCTCTGGACAGGCGTGTAGTGTAAGGGTATCAGCATTAACAAACAAGTTGACTGAATTTGGGATCAGAGGGTACAGCTGGGGCCAGTCTGAGAGTGTACCCTAAACAAGGACTGCAAAACCTTGACATCCTCATGAGAAGTTCACAACTTCAGAACTTTAGTTTCGGTAATTCACGTCCACTAATGGCCTCTAATTAAGACACAACCTTTTAAATAAACTGACAGTATGTGAAGCATAAAGAAGATGATAATTCTTTAATGGACTGTTTTAGTCCTGCAGGCATTGGACATTCTCTTTAGTCCGGTCACATACATTATGCTTATGTTTATTTCACATTTACTTAAACACATATATACATTCTATTGCAATTTTGAATTGACTCTCTTTTTAAACTGTATTTTAAACAAATGAAACAAATGGGGGTAAACAGTACCTTAAAAATATAACTCCTAGCAACAATATCATTGGATCTCCATGAAATCTGGCATATCTATCTATCTATCTATATATATACATGCTTCAAAAGAGATAGGAAAATGCACACATTCAAAACTTGGCTCTGTCATATAGATTTTTCTATGTATATGATGAATGCAGTAAAATCCCCATGATAACATGCCTGCCTAGACAATCGATTTGATTATGATGTATATCCAAATTATGTTCTCTGATATATAAGCATAGTTGCATACTCTATTCTATTTCTACACTGTAGAAAGTCCATAATACAACCGTTATCTTCCTCCAGGGTTCTACTTTGCTATTATGAAATGTAAAGGAACAAATGCCAAATGAGGCAACAGGAAATAAAAATATCAACAACCCAAAATAAATGCAACATTTTGGTATCAATCCAACCAACTTAAACTGACTGATTTTACGTAAAGATAGTCTTTGCATATCTGGCATATACAAATTTGTAATATGTCCTAAAAATTACTGCATGGTAGTTCATTTCTAATTGAAGAGCTTTGCTTTACAGACACATATTCACGCATGGTAATTTAAACTTCTTTCAATAATTAAAAACCATGCAGCTTAGACTCACATTAAATACATTTTAAACAATAGGTAGAAACGGAATTCTACAACAGAGAAAAATCAATGAAACCAAAAGTTGTTTTTTGGTAAAGATCAATGTGGTACAATAATTATCTAGACTGGTTTATATTTTTATAAACAAATACATGTAGAATAATTGATAACCTAGTTCCTGAGAATAGAGTTTATATATTTTTTCAATGTTTAGGTCACTGTTATAATGCTTATATAGTAAAAACACATTTACATTTGAAAATTATAAATTTACATATTTATATAAAATAAATATTATATTAGCTATATTATATTAACACTCTTTTCAGGAGCCTGTTATAAAGTAGCTAGTGGAGGCAAAACAAAACAAGATACCCTAAATCTGTCCTTGTCACTTCCTCCCTTCCACTTCTGAGAGTGCTTACTTAGACATGGAACTTAGCAACTTGCCCTCAGTGCTTCACTACCAAAAGGTAGTGAAAATTCAGGTACACAATAACTTCAGCACACATATTTCAGAGACTGTGGGGGTACTATGCCCTTCCAGAAATTCATAAAAGAAGGAAATTCTGAGTTCTGCCTCTTTTAAAACAATAGTAAACTTAGGGGGAAAAGACATGCTCTTGAATATATTCGTAGTACATTTGGGGGCCAATTTGTGCTGAGAGCATCAACACAAAATAACATAATATACAATAAGCGCTAACATACCAAGAGCAAATGATAAAAACGAAATTTTATCACCTCCATGAACACGTGTAAAGAAAGAATACATATAGTCTAGTACGTGTGTATGTATATCGAAAGTAAACTTAATCCATATGTTAATTGATTACTTTAAAAGACTTTACAGAAGCTGAGCAGCATATGTGTCTACTCCTCCCTAATTGGGAAGGTAGAATATATCAGAACATTTTAAATTTAGATATCTATAACTTTAAAAAGAAGAGTACTCTACCTGCTTAACCTTGTTCTATGTGAGAGAGGAAGGGAGTCCCCAATGATTGTGATTTGATCATTACACATTGTATGCTTGTATCAAAATATCACATGTGTCCCATAAATATGTATAGCTATTATGTATTCATAATAATTGAAAACAAAAAGTTTTAAATAAAAAATACTATGCAAAAATCATACAAATATACTGACCAAAAAAAAAAAAAGAAAGAAAAAAAAAAGAAAAAAGGAATTAATACTGGTAAGCCAATTCTAGGGTAATTTTAATAGAAACCAAGTACTTACCCCCTGGACTACCTCTTATTCCTTCCTTCTCCAGGGTCTTTTCTATCCCAAGCCTAACAGGGATGGTTGGATGTGATAAGAAGACTTAATGCTTTCTCACTTCAGGTAAAACCACAAACTTCACTTATCCTTGTAACATAAGCCTATGATTGCACTAGGGATTATTTTATTTCAGTTCTATATTTTGCACAGCATGCCTGGATATACTGAAGGACAGTCAGAGTCAAAGCAGACAAATATTTTAGGAGTAACTAAGCTTTGTGTTCTGGATTTTTCCCTCATTACCATAAGAGAATATTTTCAGTATCTTTACTGAAAATTATGTTAAAGACAACTGAGACACAAACACGTCTGCTTCAACCTCTTCATGGTAACTGAGTATTCACTGATTTGCTACTGCTATTTTCCTAGTTAGTTCACTTAAACTATTTTAGTTGGAGGAAAATAATTAGCTAAGATAATTATTAACAAATGGCCCATAATCAATCCTTTGTTCCTTTTTTATTACCTTCTTTCCACATCCATAAAGAATAAAACATAATATCTTCCCTCAATGAACTCACTCTCTAATAGGAGAGACAAGCACATAAACAAATAACTATAATACAATATGATTTGTTTCTAATGATGCTATGAACAAATATTTTGGAATCACTGATAACAGAGGAAGAGAAAATGACCTCTAATCTTGCCTTATGCTCCTGAGCATCTGGTAGAGAAAATAACATCTCTAAATTGATGCTAAATTACTCATCAGCAAAGTATTATATTTATAGTCATTCAATCTTTTGATAACTGGCATTTAGTTCACTTTAACATAAGACTTAGACTGAGTATGCTTTAGTTATTTTGGAAAAAAAAGTGATTTTCACTTATATTTCCGACTGCTCTATTAAACCTATTGAATTTTGCATTTTGAAACAGCTATCTCCACAACTAAAATATTAATGAAGGTAGAAGAAACATAGATTGTTTTCCAGAAACTCAGGCAGATGGGAAAAGGTTTTGCCTCTAATAATCAACAATAAGGAAGTTAAAACATGACCATTATTCTTATTTTTTGCCTATAGTAACTTAAAGGATGACAATGCAATAAAGATTGGGGTGAAAATAACACATTCATACACTGAAGAGGTAATTATCTATTTTTAATATCATAAAATAAATTCATTATTTTACTCATTCAACAAATATTTAATGCATACCTACTAGAATGACAGTAATAACAACTAATATATATTGAGAACCTATACTGTGTGAAGCACTATGCTAAGAGCCCTATATGAATAATTTCATTTATTTCTTAAAAAAAACCCTATATGGTAGGTATTATTATTATTATTCTTATCTTATATTTGTACCCAAGGACAGCAGTTAATACATATCAAAGCCAGGACAAAAACCCAAACAGTTTGATACATTGCACTTCAATGCGTCAGGCAATATAATTAGCATGGCATATACAGTGGGAAACAAAACAGACATGGTAGTGACCTTCATGGATATATCTAGTTGTGAAGAGAGATATTTCAACAAGTGAACACATATATATATGTTTAATAATATTATACATTGCAAAAAGGGCACCAGAGAAAGGAACAACAGTATGCAAGGGAAGAATAGCTACTTTAGCTTGGGGGCATCTGGGAAGGCCTCTGTGAAAATGTAACATTAAAACTGACCCCTGAAGAATAAGAAGAAACCAGATATGGTGAGAAGAGGGGCACTCCAAGCAGATGAACAGCACGTACAAGAGTCTGCCTGCTCTGCGTAGCTGGAAGTTAATGATCAGTTAAAGCATTGGGCAGTATGTAGATCATATCAAAAAATGTGGATTTTATTCTAACTGTAATGGAAGCCACTGCAATGAAGTAGAAGGGCTGAAACTTAATGATGGAGTGGAAGAGTAAAAATCAAATATAAGGGAGAGGGAAAAAGGTGTAGCCAGGTTTTTGAGTTGAACAGCAGGGCAGATAATGGTACCATTTACTGAGTTGAGGAGGTCTGGAGGAAAACTATGTCTCCAGGAAAGATTAAGAATTTAGCTTAGGACATGGAATTGGTTCCAACTCTTTTGGAAAATTAGATTAAACCATTTATAAAGAGCCTGGGGGCTTAGTTTTTTGCTTACAATTTATCTCCAATAAATAATTTAAACATTGAAGATATTATCTGCATGTAGATGGTTGTAGTGAATAAATAAAAACAATCTGAAAGGCAACAACGGGGAATAGAGTGACATGTGTTGCAGCCATTAAAACCAGGCCTAGGAAGGCCCATTTCAAGTTGGTGAAAACGTTTAGGGTACATTAATGATTAAGGGAATGACTAAAAATAACAGTTTAAAGTTTTTGCCTCTGATTTTCATGGAGATAATATCTATAAAAGGAAGGAAATAGAAAAAAAGATTATTTTATTTATTTAGCTATTACATTTATTACATATAACATATATTTATATTATTTTTACTATTTATGCATTTTATTACAACTATAAAAAATTAGCTATATAAATGGAGTAAGAATGCAAGTTAAAATAACAAAAATCGATGAAACTAGGCTGATAGGGTATTGGAGGTGACATTTTTTCATTTTCTATTAAAATCATTTATTCTTGTGATTGTGTTTACACACACGCAACACACAACACAGCACATGTATCTGCTTGCAGGATATTTACTTTTGAGTGAGCACTGCCGTGTTTCACTTACCCTTACCTATGCCACTAATTAGTCTGCCCAATTAAAGTTTTGTCCTTAGTTAGCACTTGAAACTCTGTCAGCTTTAACCCCTTGCTCTTAATTTCTGTCTTCCATAACATTTGGTAAAATAAATTACTCCTGACATTTAAACCTTAATCAGAATAAATTGGAACAAAGAGGTGGAAAATAAGGAAAGTCATTGTAATAATTATGACTGTCCACCAAAGTAATAGGATCTCTGTTTCAAAAGTTACATCGTGTAGAAATATTCAAGAAAACACTGGATGAGTAACTTTCATGGGAAGAAGATCAAAGCTATGTTTCCTAGGCTTTTGGAGTTCCAATGATCACAGAACTAAAAAAAATAATGTGTGTGCATGTGAGGCAGTAGGCTACATAAGCTTGCCACCTTTATATGGCCCAGTAAATGTTTTAAAACAAAACAAAATAAAGCAGGAATACAACTGTCATCTAATGTCATTATCTTATAAACAAAATGGCATGTTAACAACAAAAGTGAATAAGAAACAATCTCAGAATAAATATCACAGGACTTTATATGTAGGTTTTTTTTTTTTTTTTTTGAGACAAAGTTTAACTCTGTTTCCCAGGCTAGAGTGCCGTGGCGTCAGCCTAGCTCACAGCAACCTCAGACTCCAGGCCTCAAGCCATCCTACTGCCTCAGCCTCCCGAGTAGCTGGGACTACAGGCATGTGCCACCATGCCTGGCTAATTTTCTCTCTCTCTCTCTATGTGTGTGTGTGTGTGTATGTATATGTGTATATATATATATATATATATACACACACATATATATATATATTTTAAGTTGTCAAACTAATTTCTATTTCTTTTAGTAGAGACGGGGTTTCACTCTTGCTCAGGCTGGTTTCAAACTCCTGACCTCGAGCGATCCTCCCATCTCAGCCTCCCAGAGTGCTAGGATTACAGGCGTGAGCCACCGCCCCCGGCCTTTATATGTAGTTTTATGTTAAAATCATTATTATCCTTCTTATATTGCCGAGAACTAATTTTTTAAAATATATATTTCTATTAAGAACCAGTAGCAGTCAGAGTGCTGCAGTGTGTTTGGGAACCACTACATGGATTTCTCTAGGGATTCTTTTGACACCAATGATAATATGAACCATATTAGCTTATACTTCCTGGAAGTATACCACATGCAAGGAGTGTGCAAAGCATTCACATTCATTCACCGTTTATTTCATTTGCTTGTCAAAATGGATAGGAAATTTTATACTCTCTGTTTTCCAGATGAAGAAACCAGGGTTTCAAGGGTCACTATTTTCAAGAAAGTAAAGGACCACAGATCTGCCTGATTTGAAAATGCATACTCTTAACTCCCAGTCTGTGACTTCTTTTTATTTTTAATACAAATGTAACTCTGGTGGAAACAGAACATTATATAATATTTTCTTTTTCTTTCATTTATTTCAGTTTTGTATAATGTGCACAACAATAATACTTTTATACCTTAATATCTCTGATTTATTTTGGTTCTGCTTTTCTTTTTGCTATTATCTGTGTTGCTGTTTTCATAGAACAAATAGGAAAACAAATTCTCCAGATGGAACATCCTGTAATCAGCATCACAAAACTTAATTTTTAAAATAGTGCATTCAATTGTAATTACAGCTTACTCAAACATATGTATTTCACTGCAGTACGTAATCAATATTTTACTGGCCCCCTGCATTAAAATTCCTCTAATGGGAAATGAAACAAGCAAAATGACCCATGACATCATGTATAGGTTATATTTCAAAAGAAGACATAACTTCAATTCACTGTTTATTTCCCACAATAATAGAGGCAATCTTAAGTTTTTGACTGTATTTTACTATAGATCATATGAGAATTTCCAGTAGTAATACAATTTTCAAATTTGATTTTCTAATTATAAGTTTATCCAGCATCAATTAGATTTAAAAATCATGATTATATATTTTCTTCAGATTTCTGTGATACAGATTTCTTTAAGTTAAAGAGAACAGCATTTAAGAACTTCAAATTCTGTTAAAATCTGGGCCAAGAGGAATATATACTAAACACCTAAATGTAAAATTAGCACCTAAGTTATAAATGCCAGTGGTTGAAAGAAGTATAACATTTATATTATAGCATATAAAATATTTTATACTGTTTCTGTCCTGGATTTGCTTATAAAGTCCACTTAGGGAGACTCTAATGCATACTTTTTCCTCAAAGCAATTTATTTTCACTCACAATTAAAACATACTGACTATTCAATATAGAAAAGGCAGACATAATTTTCAAAATTGAATTCAGAAAGTATGGCGTCTTTTGGAAAATGAAACTTCAAACAGAATTCACTATTGTGAAGTGGATTTGAGCTGTACTTTTTGTTAGAAATAGAAAAGGCTTACACCATAAACCCCTTGAAGAGCTGCCAAATTAGGGTCATAGAAGTCTGAGCCTAGAGCTGATAGCAAAGGAAATCCAATTTGAGTCTGACAAAGAGAAGCTAAGGTCTGATATGTGTAAACCTTATGAAATGGGGCATGGGGGAGGGGAGAAACAAATTATTTGCTATTTACTACCAGTATACTGCCAATGGTATTATGATGTTAAGTAACTGCTTAGTTTGCACCCCTACATTTATTAAGTCCCATTGAAGAACTTAAAAGACAGCATTTGTACCATGACCAGCAGACCCTGTTGAATAAAATATGTCATTTGCACACCTGACATCCACTAATGCTATATAATAGGAAGGAAACGCAAAGGGCATCTCCGGAATTGTGCCCAAATGTGTTTATTATTTCTTCTTAATATAGCCCATAAATGCTAATAGCATCTCTGTGGGAGAATGTTGTAACAATTAGAGCACTTGATTGGAAACAGTGTGCATAGATTTAGGAACAACTTAATTTCTAAAAAAGAAAAATAATAATTTTGGCTTTATTATATTTGAGTACTTAAGTCAAGTAAATCTTGCAGTGATTCCTGATTAGTAAAATCAAATACCTGGGGGACAAAGTGGGCCCCAGCCTATATGAGTTAGCTAAATAATGTTGTATAAAATGAATGAAAACTTCAAAGATATTACTGAGATTTCAAACTAAAGCACCACACAGAAGAACCTGAAGGTAACATGATCTTAATTCTTGAGGTAATGTTTTAACCTTCTTTTTCTTTCTGAAGTGAAAATTAGTTCAAGCTGTCCTTCTTTACCTAATAGCATTCATTGTTATTCACCATTTTTTTTTTAAAGTAAAAACGTGGCACACAAAGAAAATCCTTCCTCAAGCAATTACATGCAGGTTTTCTGTCACCTGCTGTAAGTCATGTGTATTTAGGATTACTAAAAGAATTTTTTTCCCCTAAATTTGCTCTTCTGCGTAAACTGCTATCATTGAAAAGTGACATAGGACACAAGAACTATTCCAAAATTGACCCTCAAATGATCTGGGAAAACCCCAGTTCAAGGACTGAATTTAAATGCTGGGTATAATAAAGGCTTTCACAAGTGTCATCAAAGGAATTTCTGTTCTATTAAAACAATTGAAGGATACATTGCTTTCTGGAAATATTTCTATCCTTTTCCGTCACCATTAAGCATATGACTTTCAAAATAAATTCCTCTGGGATTAAATTTCCTTATAAAAATTACAGCCGGAGAAGTTATAACAACATGTTATCATAAAATAAACCATGAAGCTCTCTGCAACAGAATAGTAAGTCAGCATTCTAGCAGTGAAAAGTTGGCAGCAAAAAACACATCCCTGAGGAATTGTGTGAGAAATTTTGATGGGATTAAAACATGCTGCATGACATACGGTATATATTTTTAACACATATAATAGGAGAAATAAATTGGAGGAAGCATCTAAGCATTAATCCCCTAACTCCCACATCTCGTCCCATCCGTTAGGGATTTATCTCTTTCAGTTTGTCATGGTAATGTAAGCATGAAAGGATCTTTCCTACCTTCTGGAATTCAACTTTAGAAAGGGAGATAAAATGTCACTATTATTTATGTGCATCGTTTAAGATGCTGCTTTTGTACAGAACAGAGAGATGTAAATAGATAAATGCAACAACTTCAACGTACAAGCACTTGAACTCAAATTAGTTTTACTAATATATTTTTTTATTGGTGCTAATGTTTTTCCATGCACTCAAATGATGTAGTGCATCAGGGAAGATTTTACCAAAAAAAAAAAAAAATTACTTCTAGATCCATTGGTGCTAACCTTATAACTAGATAAATTGTAAAACGTTTCAGAAACATACTACGCTTGCTCTTCTAAAAGGAGGGCAAAGAAAAAGAAATGAATATGCTTTGCTCCCTGTTTCTTCAAAGTATTTCTGTGAGCTCTTTACATTTTATGTAATAAAGTACTAATAATGTATTAACATTTACACAATGTTGAAAAATGGAACTGTCTATTCTGAATTTATTACTTTCCTATTTCATTCAATTAATTACTTGAATTAGTGGGACGAGGTAAGCAAACAAGATAATTCTCCCACATTTATCATTATGAATAAAAATATACCATATATAAACATATAGCAGATTAATATTGCATGTGTGGACATCAAGTCACTCAACCTCTCTAAGGTCTTCTCAATGCAAAATGTGAATTTTAAAAGCACCTGCCTTACATAGTTATTTTCAGGAGTAAATGAGATAAGCCAAGAAAACATTTATCATAATTCCCAATATATTATTAATATATGTAACCAATAACTGTTAAGTATCATCACCATCATTATGATCAAAATCATCACCACCACCATCAGTATCATCACTATCACTATCAGCATCAGCTTCATAATTTATGGAACTGAACATGATCTGAGGGGTTACTCTTGGATAAATGTGGTGTCACACTGAAATCTGTGTGACCAAACTGTTAGACTACTTATAGTAGCTCTACAAGGTAGGCATTATCTTCACTTTATAGTTGGAAAAACTGAGGCATTGGAATGAGTGGGTTGGATAGAATTTAATGAAATCAGCAATTGATAGATCTTCCTTTCTGATGCTGAATCCTGCACTGGGGGCTCTGTCTTGCCTTTTATATTCCCTGCTACGAAGGTTAAAATAATATTTAGAAAAACAGTCACCACAAAATTGTTGTCCCTTTTAGTTGGTTTATTTGCATCATTTGTGTCCCTGATATTATTGATGTTTATTTAATCATATGTGGTTTTATTGTAAGCAGCCAGAAATCCTTCGTGAAAAGGGGAGGGCAATTAATTAATTAATTTATTAATTAATCAAACATATTTTCAGAAAGATTTTGCTGGCCTGTATAGTAAAATGTAGGAAGTTATTAAAGGAGATTAGAGGCCATGAAAATAACTAAGAGTTTATATAAGAAATTTTATAGGGTTAATATTGGAGTGGGTAGGATGAGAGTCATGTGAGATCCTTCAAAGGCCATGAATCAGTTTCTGGGGAGGGATGATTCAGCTAGGTGATTAAACAGGTCAGGAAGAAAAAGGGGGAAGACAGCATTCAAAATAATTTTATTGCCCCTCCTAACAAGGGGAATATAGGATTTTGCTCCAAACTAGGAAATCTGGAACTGAAGAAAATGGTTTTAGAAGAACAAACATAATGAGCGTTCTTTTAAGACACACACACATACAGACACATACAATGAAATATCTTAGTTATTAAAAACTCAAAAAGTTAACTTTGCTTTTTAAGAAAAGCAGCACTCTAACAATAAAAATGTCTCTAATAATGCTTTTTATCTAATGATACAATCTCAGAGGGCACTAGGTTCTTGCCTTTTAAAAACTCAGATTCATTTAAGAGATAAAATTTAAGAGTAATATGAACTAAAATGTGAATACTTTTATTATTATTCTCCATATGAGGATAAAAAAATGAAAAGCAGTGAAGTCAGACATGTATCAACAGATACACTTTTATTTTTAAGAACAATTTCTAGTTTCAAGCTTTTTCCTAAGACATGATATTTGAGATTAAAATATCAATTGCACAGCAATTGTGGTTTCACAGCAGCATAATCTCTTGACTCTTGTCACTGTCGAGCTGCCAACATCAATTTTATATTTATTTCAAGGTGACTTTGGAATATTTCATCTGCCTTGTATATTATTATTCTGCTTCCATTCAAGTGTTTTGACTTATTCTCCAGTCTCATCATACTAGCAGTCCACCGTATAAATGCGTACATCTTGAACTGGAACATGTCTTTTTTCCATGAATATAATCATATAACCCTCCTATAGTTTTAAAATACTTAAAAATTGCTGGCTGTTTCTTTCTTTCCCTTCTCCTCTCCTCTCCTCTTCTCTCTCTCTCTCTACCCCCACAAACACACAAGTATGCATGCACAGAATCATTTATACATGTATAGTCCATTTTGTAATGTATATATTAGTTTCATGTAAGATACCTCTTAATAGAATAGCATATCCATAAATATAAATCACAAATATAAATTATAGCATGAAAACATTAAATGTCAAAAGGTAGTGGCATTTGTTCTATTTCTTCCTTTGCTTACTAAGAGGACCCCAATATCTTTTCCTAGGAAATATTTTTAATATAAGAAGATATTCTTTGTTCAGTTTCATTTAACTTTTCAGTTGCTGAATTTCTCTTCCTACAGTGTCTCTGTGCTCATGGTAAACTCTGGATCTATCTCCCCACTTCTGCTCTTTTGTATCCAGTCTAAGCTCAATTATATTTCCCCATGGTAGATGAGATTTTTCTCAAGTTACATATATTTTAATTATCCACTCTATAACAAATCCTGATTGCTTGATCTCTAAACACCTCTAAATGTGATTTTCATTGATATCATACATTCAATATGGTCTTTTCCCCCATTTACTTTTCACCTAAATGCTTTCTACTTTTCAGGTTTCCTAAGGCATTTACCCCTCTAAATCCATAAAGTCACCTTTAGTCCCTGATAAAGGTCTTGCTCTCATCTGAACTTTCTAACCATCTCTTTCCTGGTCTCCTGACAGGGCCTACCTACTATAATTGCTAGAAAAATGATGTATCCCAAATCTCCAACTTTACCAAACACTTTAATCACTGAACCCTTAGATATCCCAATGCCTTTGAGTACTAGAATCCAGTCCACTCAGTGCTCTCAGTTTCCTCAAGTGTGAAATAGAAATAATAATAACACCAACCTAATGGAGTTGTGGTGCCAAGTAAATGAGGAGTTTGTGTAAAATGGATTCATTCTTGCCAAATAGTAAACACTATAAATATTAGTTATTATTATTATCATTATTATTATTACAGGCCTGCTAACAAGTTTCCATTGACTACTTATCTTTCATATCATGCCTGTGTCATGCCTGTGCATTATTTTGATTTAATTTGTCTTCTGTCTTTTGTTATCTTAGACTTAACTCTTTCTACTCAGAATGTTTCTTTTACTATTGTATAACTTTACGCTCTTTTTAATCTTTTTGCATAACACACTATCCATTTTAGAATATAATGCTACGAAAATTATTGAAATGTCATTACTTCATCATCTAACATGACTGATCTTCATCATAAGGGCATTATTTTCCTCTTATCCATCTCTTCACATAATTCATACTTTTCTGTATTACTTTTTGGGTTTATCTACTTTTATAAACATTAGGTAACTAATAACTATCTTAGACATGTTAGTTCACTTTCTTGTTTCTCAAAGAGGTAAACTCTCTTAGATGATGGATAATGATGGACACTTTTTAAAATTAAATTAAATCATGATATTTTATACTAGAAAATATAATTTATTTCTGGTGATTATGGTGTATTTTAACCTGAAATGTTACAGGACATGAGAAAGTATTCACCAGTTCAATAATAAACTATAATAATCTCAATATAAGAGTTTATAAAATTACTTATAAAAGAGAGACTGGTTGTAAAGAGATAATCAATATTCTAAGTGAAGTAAGTTTCTTCTTGGTACACGAAGAATTTAACATGTGCTTTCTATTTAAAAAACACTGGATTTGTCTACTTGAATCTTGAGATTGAAATAAAAACATATTCATGTGTGTAAGGCAAGTCATGAAAAGTTGAGTATGGTAGCAGATAATTTAAAAATTGCATAAGATTTTATAATCATGTATAACCTTGTATAAAACTGGATAAAACTCCACAGTGTCTCAAGCATGAAATATTATTTAAGAAAAACTGAAGAACCAAAACAATAAAAAATAAAAAGAAAAAAGAAGGGGCATTTGTTTGGCTGACAAAACATGCAAGAGCAACAATTGTTTTGTAATTTTCTTTTAAATTCTGCTAAATAATTGGTATACTTACTTGTATTTTTCTAAAAATATATATATAACCAGATGTACAAAAGTTTTATTTCTCTTTATGCCCTGGCTATCAGGAAACTCAGAGGGAAATCTGGTGCTCAACTCCAGAAACCAAATTTGCTTTTCTCTACACTATTTTTGCTTCCATCTTTTCTCTATGGCTCTGATTTTCTACTTTAACTTTGATATTGTATATATTATTTTTTTTAAAAATCCATTCCCAAATATTTCCATATTCACCAAAGTCCTACTTGACTTGTTCCACTCCCACCCTGTCTCTCTCATCTCATCTTCTAGCATTTTCCCCCAACTTATGTCACTCTTGCTGTTCCTTAAACACAAAACATGCTTTCACTTAAGGCTTTTTCATTTTCTGTGTCCGGCCTGTAATTCTCTTTCCTCCATATGGCTACATGTCTTGCCCCTTTGCTTCCTTTAAATTTTCTCAAAAGTCAACCTCCCAGAGGAGTTATCTACAGATACAGATATATATTATATATATAATACAGATGTATATGTGTATATAATATAAACATATCTGTCCCACCCTCACATACATGGTGTACTCTTATCCCCTGTGTATTATTTTTCTTCATACATTTTTCACTACCTGAACTATAAGCTCTATTACATTTAGGATTTCATTTTGTGTTTGTTGGTTGGTTTTGTTCTACTCTATTAGCAGTGCCTAGAACAGTGCCTTGAACACAGAAGATACCAAAAATTTGTTAAATGTAAGAATAACTAAATGAATAAACAATAGATACAAAATCTAGACAAATATATGATATACATGGATGTATTATTATAGAATAAAACATTGTAAATTCAAAAACAGCAAATGCCATAGTGCTTTGTCTTTCAAGATACCAATTAACATCAAGCTAGTTACAAAACAGAGGTTATAAAGTCCAATTTAATTTTGTCTCCTTCCCAACTCAGCTTAATTTAAATTCCTTTCCAATTTTACTTTCCTGAACTTTGAATCATTCCAGAAAAGAAATGATCCAAAATAAATGTTTCCTGGTTTAGAATTAGCATGGTTGTTAGGAAAAATAATGCATTTCTCACAAGTGAGATGGGATTGAGGTGGCTCAAACCAAGCCAAATGCCAAGGTAAAATGAAGTGATTCTCATTAAAAGACTTGTTTTGTCTGATGGGGGATTTTGGAGTCCTAAGATTCTGTAATAACATTATCTGTTATAGGAGATTAGGCAAACAGGAGCCAATTAAACTGCTGGACGATAGCCAAGGTACTATTGCCCACACAAATAGTTTACATGAAAGTATCAAAGGAAGCTACTGATTTTATATGAACACTCTTCTTTTTTCCTAGTGGAAAGATTCTTATTTTTAATAATACAAAGAAGAGAAATAAATCTCACTATTTTAGATATCATGCAGCAAAAGAAATCAGAGAACAATGGTTAAGAAGAGACTTTAAGGGAAAAGGAAATGGTCTCTATCGTTATTTCAGAAGCAATTATTCTCCACTTTGAGTTCCAAATGCTAAAAGGGAGTGAGAAGCTTTAAAAGACTGGCATTTTCAGCACCCAGTAAACTGGCCTTCTGAAATCTTCTTCACAAGCCATAGTTCAGTGGTTTAATGCTTTCTTCATTTTTCCAAAAGGTGGGAAGCATAGATTAGCATAGCCCAACCTACTCTCACTCATTAACTTGGATCACCAGGATGCTCACCAAATATCTTTAATTGTTCAGCTAAAGTTTTTGTTGTTGTTGTTCCTATTTCTCAGTTGTGGTTTTCTTTGTTACTCCTGTTGGGACTTCTTTTCCTTAAGTGGGATGATGAATGCAAGCGTCAAGTGTGGTAGTAATGGAATGAAGGTCGATGAAAGAGAAGACTATTTTTTTTCCCAGTAAACAAAAAATACATTGAGGTACATTGAAGAAAGAATTGGATCAGTAGGCCTTATATACAACTTGAGTCACATATCTATGTTAGCTTGCACATAATTTCTAAATTATGATGTCAAAAATCACCTAAAGACTTCAAGTAAAGAAATATATAAAATAATGTGTGCCAATTAGAAAAACATTTTGATGTAAATTGGGTAACAATTGGGAATTCTTTTATCTTTCTATAACCTTTTCTTTATTTCACTGTTTTGGCAATTGGTACCTTAAGTTATACATACTTCTCAAAAATATCACTCAGCATTAATGAGAAAAATTAGGCCATTGGGGCCTTCTAATTATACTAAAATATTCTCTCATATTCATATAAGATTTTGACTTGTCCTCTACTCTTTTCATAGTCTGAAATCCATTTTTCCCTGTTGTAATATAATTGCTATAAGAAATATATATTTTGATCTTCACTGCTCTGAATACAGAATGTGATTCAGATTCATATACTGCTTAATAATTGGAAAATGGTTAAATAACTGAGACTCTGATGTAAAAAAAATTTAAAAAGTAACATAGTGTGCTTTCAGAGTTAATGGGATGTAAACGATATATTATAATGGATTATTGCATTTCTGGGTCACAACATCCTCTCCATAATCACTTAAGAATATTAATCAGCCAAAAACTATCAAATATCTCAGTTTGATGTCAAAATATCTGTGAAAGTTTTCATTCCTTCTGTTTTGTATTCATAATTACCAGATTCCTAATACAACAAAAATAATTCTATCTCAATGCAAGGTTTTATTTCCAGGCAGAATATATTTCTAGAATCCATATTTTCCTCTAATCCTTTTAGTTTTTACATTTTGTGAGTAGGCTATACGTTAAGATCTAAAATGTAAAAGGTGTGAAAGTATATGAACTGAAAAGTAAATCTTTGTCCCACTCCAATTTCCCCAGCCAATGAGTCTCCCTCCCTAGCGATAACCTCTTAGCCAAATTCAAGTATAAACAGGCCAGAGATATTCGATGATCATCTATGATCATGTGCGTGCAAGTGTGCACATATGCACATTCTTTCCCCCAAGCAATAGCATGGTGTGCCCATTGCTTTGAATCCTCTGTTTTTTAATTAAAATCTTTTTGAGATCTTTCCATAGTAATGCATACAGAATAGTCTCTTTCTTATGTGGATGAACTTTCTTGACCAGTCCTCCATTGATTCATATGCAAGTAATTTCCAGTTATGCAATTCAAAAAACAATGACTGGATACACACACACACAGAGGGAGACACACCAAACACATGACATGAATGAGTGTAGCTGTAAGGCAAATTCAAGAATTGCTCTGTGTATGTGTCATTTTGGTCTTGATAGGTATTGCTAAATTGCTCTGCATATACGCTTTATCAATTAAACTACCATCAGCAGTGTATGATCACCTAATTCTCTGCTATTACACTGCCGCTATTTTTTAACTTAGTTAACCTGATGGATAAAATTTTTAATGTTCATCTGTATTTATTTTTATTACAAAAGAGGTTGAAAATATTTTCATGTATTTCAAAGCCAATTCCATTCGCTTTCTTGTGAACTGTCTATTAATATCACATGAGGATTTTTGTATTGAGTTATTGGTCTTTTCTTATTGATTTGTAAAAGCTTTTTATATGATTTTTATATTATCTTGTCTATGATATGAGTTGCATGCAACTTTCAATTTGTTTGTCTTTTCCTTTTGTTCATTAAGAGCACATTTGAGGCATCCGGGACAGTCTTCAGACATCACTCACCTTGGTTCTTCTCTCTCTATACAAAATTATCTACAATATAAAATGCTTTCCCCAAGTTAGAAAGAAAAGTGTCAAGAACCCTAGTGTTCCACTAAATGCTCAAAATACCACAACAAAACACACACGGACTTGCTTCCCCTGTTTTTAATCCTTTCATGTCAGTTCCACCACCAAAAAATTGTTTTCCCTTCCATGATATCTAAATTAGACCCCAAAGAGGGTATTTTAAATCCCTTTACTTTATTATATAAAATAAGTCTATTTTATCTCCTCCCAAAGATTCTGGTTTTTGCCAAGTTTACCTTTTGCCACTATTGACCTTGTTTTATACTTTTTCTTGGTTTTTTATTTGTCTCTCCATTTTATTTCAGTATGGTACTGTAGTGTCTTTGATGTCTGTGTGACATGTCTCATGGACCGGTGAGTACAGTACCATTTGTTCTTAATAGGATTGTATTGATTTTTTTTCTATTTTTCACATGTATCCAATCAAAATAAATAAGTAAACCTTTTTGCATAAGCCCTTTTGTTTTATAATTAAATTCTAATATGCAATACATCTTTTGGTATAGAGTTTGATTAGCTTTGAAATAACCAGATATGCTTTTAGAAAAATACATAAAAATCAGGGAATAACTAAACAACTTGCAAAATTAATGTGTTCCATGTAAAATAGAATATACGAATTCAACTGAAATATGAATATATCATTATTTGTTGATTTGTTCTTTCCTGTTTGATCTACCAAATTATTTTTTTCATATCTTTGGGGTAGGGGTCTTTTTCTGTGTTTCACCTTACGTTAAAAAAAAAAAAAACAGTCTGTCACATTAAGTATATGTTTACTGCTGAGCAAACAATAAGTATAAATGTACATACACATGCTTACACACTACTCTCCCCTCATCCCCGAGGCCAAACTTTCAGAGCTCTCAAACTCTGGGGACAGCCTTAGATTTCAAAACAATTGTGATTACAAAAGGAGTGGCTGCAAACCTTTCCTCATTGGGAAGAAAGAAGTGTCCCTGTGGATCCAAGCGATAAACCAACAACATAGAAGAGAGACCCATGGAAATATTACCCAATATACTGTGATTATTTGATTTCCCACTTCAAAGGAAATGTATTCTCTGATGGGTTGGTAATCTATACATAATCCAGCTTTTTCAAGAAAATTTGTAGTAGCAGGAGGAGGTAGCAGAAAGAAAAGGGGAGGAAAATTGAGGAAAGGGAAAAAAATTCCATAGCAATCATTCAGAGCAGCCACACTGGCTGTTATAAGAATCCCCTCATCAGATGTCCAGGCAGAATATGGTAATTTGAAATTATGACTAGGAGGGTAATGAGAGGTAGTTCATCTATCAGGAGTGGAGTGGATAAAGAGTCCACCTGTCTCACAATTGTAATTCTAGTGACTTGGGAGGCTGAGGCAGGAGGATCGCTTGAGGCCAGGAGTCCAGATCAGCCTGGGCAACATAGGGAGATGCTGTCTCTACACATTTTTGTTTTTTAAATTACTCAGGCATAGTGGCACATACCTGTCATCCTAGCTACTCAGGAGGCTGAGGCAACAGGATCTTTCAAGCCCAGGAGTTGGATGGATGTCACAGTGAGCTATAATCGCAACATTGTACCCAAGCCTGGGCAACAGGGTGAGACCCTGTCTCAAAAAAAAAAGTCACCTGTACCTCCCTAAAGGCATAAGACTTTTCTACTCTATGTGGGAATAGAGTTTGGGTGTTGGTAAGTGGGGGTGATGAGGTGGGGGAGACTTGGCAGTAGGCTAATTAACCACTTGCATTTGGCACAATTGTTCTTTAGGCATTGATTGCTAAAGGCAACTTGCACAAGATCACATTCCTAAAAAAAGGGAAGAGATGTAAACAAGTCTGATCCTCTACTTGTAACTACACCAAAACAACAGATCACAATAACTAACACTCAAAAGTACTACGGTGAACAATCATCAAGAGAGAAAAGGACATTTATATTTGAATTACCTTATATTTTAAGAAAGGAAGTATGCCTTTGAATAATTCTATGTGGGCTAATATGTATACGGAGGTGTTCTTGTGATGGTATCTGAAGAATGTCAGGCCTGACTCATTTCTTAAAGATGAAAGTTCCAGTGGTTTGAGGAACCTCACTAATTGGAATACTCAGGTAACTCAATTGGTATGGAGTCCGTGTAGTGAAATTTTATTGCTTACATACATGTAGTGAATGGAACACATACACCTCAACATATAAAATGTGAATGCAATTGCATCCACAAATGCAAAAATAATCATTTAACAGTTTCGCAAATATGTTTATTTGCTGACTGTTAAACCTTGACTTCTGAAATTTTATGCCAGTTTTGATTTAGGGATGGAAAATGAGAAGCTTAATATTTAAAAGGCATAACATAAAATTTTAAAATCATTTCTGAGGTGAGCTGAATGCTGTGAATAGAGTAATTCTCCCATCAAAATGCTATTAACATCTAAAGAAACCCTTTTCTATGAATTTAAAAATGCCAAGAACCAATGTCTTTTCTTTTTCTAAACAGTTGCTTTGTTCAAGTGCTTTGAGACTCAAGTTTTAAGGATCTAAAAGGCTCTATGTAAAATTGCTTTCTAATTTATTTTGCTTTCTGTGTCAAAGATTCACCAGACAGATCCCTGAGATGTCATATTTCAGGGCAAAGTCACTCTTGCGTTGGTTTCTATGGCAGCCATTTGCAAAAATTTTAACGCAGTTATCAACTTTCTATTCCAGTGTTGACTGCAAGCATCAGTGTCAGGAAAACTGTATTTGTCTTGACAAGTCTCCATCTGAACGTAATACATATACAGTTATACCCCTAAGCTGTAAGTCACCATAACACTAGAAACAAATAGATAACAGGGATACACATGGAATTACACAATGTTTATGTGTGTGGGGGAGAGAGGATGGGGAGGAAAGGGGAGGGGAGGAAATGGTTTCATAATTTAAGGCCCTTTAAAGGTAAAGATGTAATCCTTCTCTTTCTATGGGTGTCACTCAAAAGGCATAAAAAGCTAAAATCACATCATTATTTGGTAAAAGAGGAGAAACTCAGTCCAGTCCCTAAATGAGTGACTGAATCAGAGAAGACTCTAGATCCTGGGGGGGGAGTGGATCTTCAGAGGTAGATGAGAGAGACATTAGAAAAATGGGAGATAAAGTAGAAGAGCACCAGGAAAGGGCAAAAGTAATCATTACTTTCAAAGTTAATATCATATATTTAGAAGTTAGTTGCTTATCTTTGTTTCCATTCATTTCATTTGTTCTAAGAATGTAGATGTTGGCTAAAGTATGGTAAAGTTGGTCCAGGTAAAGAAGAGGGGAGAAAGAGCCTTGAAAGGAAGTTTATTATACTCACAGGCCTCAGAGAATGGCATTACCCCATGCCACACAGGGCATGACTGAATAGGCGAGGAGAAGATAAAGTGCAAAAACCTCTAGGCCAAAGCCTTTATTGGGGTCCATGGTGGGATCGTGATTGACTGGTGCTAGGTAATTTCACTGGGCAGTCTGAAAACAAATCAAGAACGGGGAGTGGAACCAGATACCAGTGGTTGAGGTTGTTATCAAGGGATTTCAGCTGCTTTTGAGTGTGAGCTCAGAAGCCTCGCTGTTTGCATGTTTGTATCAGTCAAATGTGGGTACGGGATAGAGTGAGAAGGATGTGAAAGCACCAAAGAAGCATGGATTCAACATGGAGGGTTCATAACACACTCCTAAAATACTTTGCAATACTCTGGTCTTAAATTTCATTGCTGGGAAAAGCCTAAATAGAAAGGCTGGAGATAAACTCCAGGATTTCTGTTCACTGCCACATATGGGGAGATGATGAAAATCCCCAGGAACCCATAAGATCTGTGCAAAAAGAAGCCACACTCAATTCTGGCCACAAATTCAGAAGTAACAGCCCCCAGCTGGGCATGGAGAGTAGTACTGCATACTCTTTCCTTAGGATTGGGTTACTCAATTCAGAGGAGAGTAGCAGAAATAAAAATGAGATTTTCATTCACACAGACTTGGATTTGAATACCAACTGTGCCACTTCCTTTGTAATTATGGGTGAGTTGCTTACCTATTCAAGCCTCAATTTCATCATCTATGAAATGGAGAAACATGAGTTGCTTTAAGGGGTTGAGATGAAAAATTATGAGATAATGTATGTAAGGTGCCTAGCACAAAGCCTGGCCCATATTAAATACATAATATCTAAGAATTGTTACTATCAATGGTATTTATTATACTTTGATTTATACCATTTTATGAATTATATTACCATTTGTATCCCCTACAACACCTAGTAAATTCCTGTATATACGGTAGATGCTCAATCACTACGTGCTGAATGAATGCATGAGGCTTAAGTTAAAAAGTCAAATACTTATTAAAGATCTAAGCTGTAAAGTGTTCATCTCATATGATTGTAATCATGAAAGAATCCAGGTTCAACCAGGTACTTTAGCTTTTCTTGTTCAGAGGCATTACAGCACAATTTGGAACACTGATTTGGAACCAAACTTTCTGCATTCAAATCTCATCTTTAATATTTATTAAAAATGTGAACTGGAACGTAGGTACCCCTCCTGTAAAATAGGAGTGGATATAGAACTGTCTCATAGGATTTTTGGGATGACTAAATGAATTAATAATACTACATTGAGTAAAGCATTTAGAATACTGTTTGGCACATATGAAACATGGCTGAAGTATTAACTATTATTAAATAATTAGCGAATGATGTTAATATTGTCAACAGTTAAACAAAAAAACCTCTTTAATACTATATGTAATCATATGCAATTCAAGTATAAAAAGTTGGTGAGAAATAATGCATCCTGACTCTATAACTGGCTGCTTGACCTTGAATAAAATATGAAGCCTCGCTGTTTGCATGTCTGTATCGGTTAAATGTGGGTATGGGATAGATTTTGTTTGTGGTCTATCCTGTCTCTATTATAATAGCATTCTCTGATTTTTACTGTATCTTGTGGGATCATTTATCTTCCCCTGGGAGTACAGCTTCAATTCTAAAAAAAAAAAAAAAAAGAAGTCATTTGAAAAAAAAATCTTATATGGAGAATTTAACTTTGCTGTCAACTTTCTGGTATCAAGTCTATTCCATACACAATAATGCAGAACTATAGTAAAACATCTTGATGCTATTTCTTTTTAAGGCCCCTTCACATTCGCCATTGCCATTGGAATTGAACTCAGAAAACAGTAAAGTAGCAAGGAGATGTGCAAAAGAGCTGTTTTCAGCTCCCAGCATTTCAGTGAGCTGTTTCCAACAACTGCAGTAGCAAGATCTTTGCCATATCACATCTCCTTGCTGTATTTCGTTTTTTGCTCCCACCTCCGCCCTTTCTTCCACAAGCCACTACAGCTGATGTGAAGCATGAGGTGGCTATGTAAAACCGGGATTATAACACAGTATCATGGAAGCTGTGAATGCTGTAGGGCTTCTGCAGTAATTCCACCTCAATTCAATATTTTTTGCATGAGATAAATCAGACCAAAAAGCTGTCCCTTGACTTGTTCAAAAGGACATAATTACAATAATTAGGGATAGAGCCATAATCAGAAACCAAGTTTCTTGTATCTTAACCCATAATTTTTACCACTGTATCATTGTGCTTTTGCATGAAGAACTGCCCACTTAGTTCAGCCCAAAAGAGAGTTCCCTAAATCTATTTCCATTATATAGTATGTTTGCCTTAAGAATGTGGCACCGTATCTTGTGACTCTACCAGTTCCAATTTCCATAGGAATCATGCAAACTATTACAACTCTTAACCCCCAATCAAAATGTTCCTGTACTATAGATAAATTTTCATGGGTACTCTATGCAACAATGCTAAATAAATTCTGGATAAAAGAGATTGAAAGCTTGCTCATAATATTTTTATTTAGAAATTTAGAATTGGGCTTGAAAAAATAGTACCATTTGACAGAATATTAAAAAAAGACAAATGTTTTCTTCATTTGTGGAATATAGCGTCAAGGAGACATTAGCAATGGTTAGTGGCTCACACAAAAAAGTTTGGCGATGTCAGCACTTTTCTGCCTTTATTATTTTTAGAGTGTAGAATGACATTCTGGAATTTGCTTTATTTATTAGTGTCACAGAACATTATTTTGGTTGAGGAAAATTCCATGATATTATAATAAAATTTCATAAGTCATATATGTATTTATTTTTATAAACAATTTCAAGGCCTCAAATTGATTCCAAGTATGCACTGTACAATCAGGTTGATTTCCTTTCATTCTATAGGTAAAAACCTAGTGCAAAGTTGAAAATTGAAAAGTACTTAATCTATTTTACTGATGCTTGTTTTCATGGACAGACTTAAGTAAAAATGTATTTATAGACCTATATACCACTTTGTGGCAGGCAGAACAATCCCCCCCCAACCTCCTCGTCCATGTCCTAATCCCCAGAACCTGTGAATATATTAGGCTACATGGAAAAGGGGAATTAAGGGTAGAGATGGAATCTATCAGCTGACCTTAAAAAAGGAAGATTAGTCTGGATTATCCAGATGGATTCAATTTAATCATAAGGATCCTTAAGTGGAAAGAGGAGGCAGAACAGAGTCAGAGAGGAAGATAGGACTACCAAACAATGGTCAGAAATGTGTAATGTTGCTTGCTTTGAAGATTGAGAAAGGGGACCATAAGCTATGGGAATGTGAGCTGCCTCTAGAAGTTGGAAAAGGCCAGGAAATGGATTCTTCCTTAGAGCCTCCAGAAAGAAATGTAGTTCCGTTGACACTTTAATCAGTAAGACCTATGTCAATGGGGTAATACATTTATGTTGTTTTAAGCCACTAAGTTTTTGGTAATTTGTACCAGCAGCAACAGGAGCCTACTAATGCACACTATTTTTTTTAACTTTCCATTTGATTAACTGGAAATTGAATGTGGTATGATATTCAAGAAGGTCCTTATGTAAAAAAATTGATTATATTTTAAAAAAGTAATATAATTTATTTATAACAATTCTCCATCACATAATAAAGTGGGACTTATGACAAGGAAAATAACTATTCCACTTTCTGCAACAAAGATAAGACTACCCAAGATAAATTCTACATAGGTTAGTATGAATGAGTCAGACTAAATTTTAACACAGACCATGAAGAAAAATGTTTGTTTTACTATCAACATTTCCATCTTTCTTTGATTGGAAAGAATATGTGGTATATAAAACTTATTTTTAAAGCTTGTCATCTTTTTTAAAGAAAGGTTTGTAAAATACAGAGACATATGAAAAAGATATTTTAAATTCTGATTTCTTAAAATCCTTTTAAAATAAGAATTTGCAATACCAATTCAGTAGATATCAGGAGGTCATTAATAAGGAAAAGAAGTGAGTATCCATTTTGTTGTTTTGTTTTGAAAATAAAGTTCTAGGCCATGTCCTAATAAGACTCTACTATTAAAGACAGTCACATCAAGCCTCTGACATCTTTGACATTTTGTTCTCCAGATTACACATGCCCACGTCTACCCTCTACAGTTGTAAAAGCATCCGCCAACAGGTCCACTGGTTGTTATAGGTTAACTTTAGGTTCATGATGAACAATTGTGAGTCACTGAAGATATCACTAAAATGATGTTTCTACCCTCCCAAACACAATGGATGACCAAATTGGGTATTGGTGATCTATAATGGATAGAAAGAAATCAAGGCAAGTTAGGAGCAAAAAACTATGTGAGTGGCTTTTGGCAGATGGGAAAAAAACTATGTGAGTGGCTTTTGTCAGATGGGACGAGAGAGCGATTCCAAGATTCACATATAATTTAGTAAATAGCAATGCAAGAATGGGCTTAAGAAATGGCATGTGGAAAGAAGTTACACAATTGTGAGATGGAGGGAAAGCAATGTCTCATGATGACAAAAACCCATCAACATGACTTTAGGTAACAGGCCTGTGGAGTGAAAATTATAATAATCAATAGATGGTAAAGGAAGAACAAATAGAAAGTCTGGAAAATACAATTAAACATGTTGAAAACATGCTATTATTTAAAACCATCAATCCAAACCATCCACTCTCATTTCTTGAACACCCGCTGCATAGTGTAACAATTCCAGGTGATATTTAGATAGCCAGATAATCTACCTTTTCCCACATATGAGGAAACATTAGCAGAGAGGAAAGAAAGGCCATTTATAAACTCAGTAATCATCATTCAGCTTGAGAATAACAGAAGCAGGTGTGTAGGTCTTTCTCTAATACTCATGAGCAATAGGGATCTACCATACTGAGAAAACACAGCTTGCTGCCAAATCTGGTGCACTGTGCGTTTGCACTCTTTTCCATTCTCAACAATAAGGAAGGCTCCACATCATAGCGATTGAGTTCATTCAGCTGTTCTCATTTCTTTTCCTCCGCAGTCTCCCCATAAATTTCTATTGTGCCAACATGCAGAGAATTGATTACATTCTTTTTCATTCTGTCTTTGAACTTGCAATCAAATTATTCTATGCAATTAAATATGCATGAATATTTTCTTCTTTCATAATACCTCTCCCCCCACCACTCCTGTCATCTCCAGCCCTACCCTCTTCAGAGTTCCTCCACTGCTAGTTTAGAATATCATCCACTTAATGTGTATACTCTTTTGAAGCAGCATTGGCCACTGCCAGTCTAACATATTTGTTTCACAATAACTAACAACAGTAAAACATGAAATCTGAGGTGGTCTGTAAAGATGTTACTATACAAAGCAGTATATTTTGTATAGTATACTACACAAAGTAGTAATATTCCAGACCTTTAGTATGCAAACATTAAGGGCCCCAAATGAGATCTTATTTTAAGTGGGTAACACAAAATTCAACCTCATGGAATATACATTAATAAAATTATTTATCAATTTGTATATTTTGAGGCTGTGCAAAGCACAAAGTGAGGCACCCTATTGTATAATTGCATATAAACTGGGGTCCCATTTTGACATATCAGGATATATACAGATTAAGGCTTCTAGCAATTCATAGCTAAGAATACTATGTTTGCAACTGTTTAATGATTGGGTGCTATACCTAATAAATACTCTTTCCCATTAGCAGAGCCTAGGGTGTCTACAAACTTAAGTGCAAGGGGAATGAGTACTTTTTCTGCAAGACTGACAGGACTCTATCTGGTAGGGCTACTGGTGGTTTATTAAATAAGCAGCGATTCTAAATTAGGTTATGCTGGTTTTGACAGTTTCTGCAAACTGACATTTCCATTTGCTTAGTTTCTTGGAACAACCCATCATGCAGATATATTACTCGTTGAAACCTCATAAAAACTCTGTTTTTCTCTGGGCTGTGAGCATGAATTTCTAATGAACTTGGCTCTAGATGAAAGGCAAGTTCTCACTCATTACTGCTAGGAATGGTTTTATTTTACTGAATACCAATTTAACAATATCAGTGCAACACAGATGTCCTTACTTCTAATATTGGATATATAAGGTATTGCAGTTGTGACCTTGAACCGGAAAACAATTAAGAAAAAGAAAGAATGGAAGCATAAATATCCTAAGAGGGCTAGGTATTTGCTGTATATACCTACAGTTTATCTTTTTTTGGTGCAAATCTGTGATGGCTAGCACAAAATAGTCATTCTAAGCTAACCAGAAGACAGCTCAATCTTTTTGCTAAAGATCTCACAGCATGGTCAGTCCCCCCATCCAAAATGCAATGTTACTTTGGTATTACTTATTATATTCTTGCTCAATAAGGTCATAAAGAAGTCATTTAACTTTTTAAACTGAAGTAGTGCTTGCATATCTTGAAAGAGGGACTATATTCACAAATATGGTTTTATTTCAATTAAGACTTCTAATTACTTTTTATGATGAAGTGTTAGTATGTCTCCATACAGAATCATGTTTTATTTTGGTATAGTGACTCAATCCGTGGCAAAGTTAGGAAGTTCTCAGTCATTTGTTTTCACTACAGAATGGTTGACAAGTGATTTGACCAGTATTTCCATTGATATGTTTCCTTGTTTCGTGCTGCTTAAATACATCAATAGAATACAGAAATCTTGCTGCTCAACATTATGTTCAATGAGGCATTGGGGATGATTCACCAATTGACTTTCAAATGGAATCTGGTGAAAAAGTGGCTGGCTAAAGCATAGAGATATATAGCCATACCTCTGGGAGAGAAGAGAGCATCAGTTTTAACATCAAAATCAGTTCATTAATTCAAAGGCTGCCTAGCACATGTACTTCCTTATGCTATAGCATTTGGGATATTTTAACTAAATGGGTGATGTAAGAATCACTATATTTGCCTTTTTATGAATTGCATCCATGATCTGTTCAATGGGAAGAAACAGGACTCATTTGATGGAATTTTATAAGTTGCTTTATTATTGGTATTCCTATGTCAGTGTTTTTCACGTTTTGTTAATTCTCACCATTAAAATACACATACACTCACAAATGACACTTGAATAGTGCTCGTTACAAATGTAACAACTCTGAAAGGTATTTATATACTTACTTATACCATTTTTGTTTTAAGAATGAATTTAGGGGCCGGGCGCAGTGGCTCACGCCTGTAATCCTAGCACTCTGGGAGGCTGAGGCGGGCGGATCGCTCAAGGTCAGGAGTTCAAAACTAGCCTGAGCAAGAGCAAGACCCCATCTCTACTAAAAATAGAAACAAATTAATCGGCCAACTAAAAAAAAAAATATATATATATATATATATATATAAATTAGCCGGGCATGGTGGCGCATGCCTGTAGTCCCAGCTACTCGGGAGGCTGAGGCAGAAGGATTGCTTGAGCCCAGGAGTGTGAGGTTGCTGTGAGCTAGGCTGATGCCACAGCACTCTAGCCCGGGCAACACAGTGAGACTCCGTTTCAAAAAAAAAAAAAAAAGAATGAGTTTAGGGTAATTTACCTAAGTATAACAGGAAAACATAAATTAGAAATTTATAAGGGAAAAAGCAAATACAAGGATCGAGATAGAGAGTTAGGTTTGAACTAAAAGCTAGTATAGATTGTTTCAATTAGCAGCAAATTGAAAGAGGAAAGCCTGGTCAGATAACACATTGATTGTTCAGAAAGGCCACAACTATTGCTAATATAGAAAAGAGAAAAAGTTTTCTGTGGGTCTGCTTAATGTTATGAAAGACATTCATCATAGCGTCCTTATGGTAAGTGGCCTCACTGACCAATTTTTAACTGTTGTTAGATGTGACTGATTTGTGGAGAGATATAGTCAAGACAACTTGAGAACTATATATTACAATTAGCCCCATTCCAAAAATAACCAAACTGAGGCCGTGAAGAAACTTGCTCAAGGTCATATAGCAGGAGAGGGGTAGAACTTGAAACTGAAACAGTATCCATGCATTTCACTCTCCATCATGCTGCAAAGGCAGGAGACAGAATGGTGCCTGCTTCATATGGCTGGAGGACAAGAGGGAAATGTAGATAGTAGAGGGCCTTCAATGTTATAAGCACATAACTAACGCTTGTTGATCTATTGCATAGGCCAGACATTGTAAAAAAAATGTTCAATACTTTGTCTTATTTAATATTCAAAACAGGCTTGAGTGGTAAGAATTATCCACTGCAGTACATAGGATATCATGGGAATGGATGAATAAGAGAGCTGAGTTGGAAAGTTATTGTACTGATCCAAAGCAAAAGACAATGAGGACCTACATTATCTATTGCTGCATAGCAAATAACCACAATTTTGGTGGCTTAAAACAACATGAATTTCTTATTTCTGTTTTTGTAAGTCAGGATTCTAAGTGCTGTTTAACTGGGTCCCCTGCTGTGAGCCTCACAAGGCTGCATCAAGGTGGAGACTGGGCTGCATTCCTTTATGGAGCTTGGGTCCTCCTTCAAGCTCCTGTGATTGTTAGCACCATTCATTTCCTTGTGGTCGTAAGTCTCTGTTTTCTTGCTAGTTGTCAGCCAAGAACCACTCTTCACTCTTAGAGGCCACTTGACATTCATGGCCACATGGCCCGCTCACAGGCCTGCTCACAACATGGCTGCTTACTTCATCAAGGAGTATTTCCTTTCCAACAAGAGACTCTGTCTTCAGGAAGGGCCCAGTTCCTGATGGTCCAGTTACCATTTTAGGGGCTTTCACCTGATTAAGTCAGGCCTACCCAGGATAATCTTCCTTTGATTAGCTCTAAATCAACTGATTTGCAGCCTAAATTATATATGAAAATTCCCTTCCCTTTTTCTGTATAATGTAACCTAGTCATAGGAGTGCCATCCATTATATTCAATCTCACTCTCAAGGGGAGGGGATTACACTGGGCATGTACATCAGGGAGGCAGGAATCTCTGTGGGTCCTGATATAGGCTCCCTGCCTTCCACAGGAACTGACCTCATAATCTACATTTTGCAGAGTATCCTGAATGAATGATGTTAGATAGACTTTAGAGACAGAACTGACAAAAAATTGGGGGAGGAGAATTAGAGAGAAAAAAAGATTGAAGAGAATATTTTATTCTTAAGAAAATTAAGGGTAAAAGCCTTTAATTGAAATACACAACACAAGAGTAGTGCAAAGATAACTAATTCGATTAGTTGGAGCATGTTGGAGTGCAAGAATACCAGGAAGTGCTGTCGAGCAGGCATTTGGAAGCCTGAATCCTGGAGAGGAGAGGGAAAATGTAGCACTGGGGGAGAAAGCCTGGGAGTTATTTGAATAGCAGAGTCAGGCATAAATGGATGAGATTCCCAGAGTACAGGGGAAGGAGGAATGACCCAGCCTAAGAACTTGATACAATGTAAATTGTGATAGAATATTTTCAATTTAATTTAAAATGTCAAACTTCTAAATGTTTCTTGTGACAATATACTTAAATTAAAATGTGGGCCTGGAAAAAATGAGTGTCTTGGGTATCTTGCTCTCCTATTAACTAGTTTTTCTATGTGTAACAAGCAAACACTATTTCTCAAATGTCTAACTCATTTTTATTGCATTATAAAAATGATATGCAGGAAATAAGGAGGATGCTTGTTTGGGGGATGGATAGTGGATTGTCGTAAATGTAAGTAGCAAGATGTAGATTTTTGGCAATATCCTAATCAGCCCCAGGCATTTGTTATAAGCTGTTAAAAAAAAAACAAAAAAAACCCAAAAAACTTCAGAGTAGACCAGGCACAGTGGCTCATGCCTGTAAATCCTAGCACTCTGGGCGGCCGAGGTGGGAGGATTGCTTGAGCTCAAGAGTTCGAGACCAGCCTGAGCAAGAGTGAGACCCCGTTTCTACTAAAAATAGAAAAACTACCCGGGGGTCATGGTGCTCGCCTGTAGTACCAGCTACTTGGGAGGTTGAGGCAGGAGGATCACTTGAGCCCAGGAGTTTGAGGTTGCTCTGAGCTATGATGATGCCACGGCACTCTAGCCCAGGTGATAGAGCCGGACTCTGTCTCAAAAACAAAATTTTGGAGTAATAAAAAGTAGCAATGTATCTTAGACTGTGACTCCTTCACCCTATTATGCATTCTCTAATTGTATAAACTACTTTTTGAATTCTAAAAGCCCTCTTACATTCAAATCCAAGGGAGATTTAGTCGGCATTAAACAATATGTTTTAATTCATAGCATATCTTTATGTCCTTACAAATAGATATGCGTTTTATTTTATGTCAAAACCATGTTTTATTCATCTATGTATCCATGTTTCCTAAAAGGAATAGAACTACCTAAAGTACAGACTTATGTATTAAAATGATGAGAAATTATTTTTTAAACAAAAAGAGAAAAAACATAAAATAAAAATCGCTAATATTTAATATATATTTAATGTGAATACAAAATAAAATGTATAAGCATATATATTCACAGCATATATATACTTAGTTACATATATATTTAAAAATGTATTCTGATAAAACCCATAAGGCAAAGACCTTAACACAAGATGCAACAGGTCTATATGCTTATCCACTAGATGGCTCCCTTACAATTCTAACTTATCTTGTGGTTCCAAGGAAAATTCACAAGCCACTCAAAGCATACTATGCCCAATCTTAACATTTGCTTTGAATGCCATCCATAGCAGCACTATTGAAGCAAATAAAAAAAAACTCGAACTATCTTATGGTAAATCAGAAGAGTTATCCCTTGTGCACCTTTATTATTAATATTTAACAGAGTTAGAAAATGACTGCTCTGCAGGGTACAGGGCAGCATTTCTAAACATGAGATCGGTAGATTCACATAGAGGGGATCATCTACTTATTGTGAAGCAGGGTTCACAATGTGAAGTTTGGGTTTCCATCTCATATCTCCTAAATCAGAATCACCTGGGGTGGGTGTAAACCCGAACTCTATTGTTAATAACTTTATGCACAAAGTTTGGAATTGAAGATCATGCCCCATATCAGTTAAGAAGAAACCCAGGGGAAGAATTATCCTGAAATGGATGCAAATTTGATGTAAAGTTAGATAAGCCACCAACAGAAACAATCTCAAAGACTAAAGGAAAGAGATACAAGAACCACCAACAGACACCACAAGGCTTTGTAGTAAATAAAATCAATTTTATGGTTTCACTTGGCACTTAATTTGCCAAAATGTTCAAACTAAAACCAATATACAAGCTTCAGTGAACTCAGCGGGGTGAGTACTTTTTGTACTTTTTGTCGGAACCGTTTGCAAACTGCTGCAATATGGGATAAAAGCATTTGCACGGTTATACTCTCACCCACAGAGATGATGTTCCTCATTTTGAAGGTCAGGCCATACATCACTGGCCCAATGTCAGGAAACATGCATCGCCTCCGCCTCCGCTGTGCCAGGTCAGTAAGAAAATAAACAAAAGCAACTGCACAGAGCAGCTACCCCCTCAATTGCTCCATCCTCCTAACCATCCTATTTGCAAAGACGAAGCCAAAGGGAAGAATTCAGGTAGTGACATTCAAGCCTGTTGCTTGAGACACCAGAAATTCTAATATCTTGCAGCAGCAGATTCTATTTTTTCTGATAAATGCAGAACAGACTGAACTTGTAATACTAGATTATTTACAACAGCTTTCTTTAAAATGCCACTGGGGCTTTGCCTATGGATATTTCAGACTACTGTGAGTTAGAGGCTTTCGGAGACTCCTGCTACCAAAGGTCTCATATATAAACCATGGGGCCATCATCACAGAAATTTCTAAATTCCAACTCTAGTCACATGCTTTGCCTGTGGAAGATCTCTGATAAAATACAATGGGTAGTTGAAGAATGGCCTTGCCTAGTGCTCAGTCACTTCTCGTTAAAACTTTAGTATGAATCACTTCATCAGGTTAGTTTGTGGTCATTTGACAGTTTTAGAAAGGAACTTCGGCAGGCTTGGAGATGCAGAAGAGAATGGGATGGGGGCTTTCCAGTTTCCAGAGGTGTAAAGAACTATAGGAAGGGATGGGGAGGTGAAGGGGGCTGACAAAAAGCCCTGGCTGCAAATCGAGCAGGGTGTAGAGGGGAGGACAGGATGGGCCAAAAGCAACAGGTACAGTGGACACTTTCTGGGTGATGGGCACATTTATAACCATGACTCAAGCATTATAGAATGATCCATGTAACCAAAAAGATTTGTGCCCCCATAATACTTTGGGGGGAAAAAGCCCTGGTTGCCTGAGAGATAATAGTGTATTTTTTTTTTTTTTTTGTAAAAGACCATAATGATAGAGCAACTACAGTGGCCACAATAAAGCAAGTGGGCTTGGAAGAAATTTTCATACTGTGAGGAGCAGACGGTCTGGGAAAGCTGAAATCACATCACCTAATTAACAGTGCTAATTTTTCTATAGAATTCAAAATAATCTTTCAAACAATATTAATCTTCAATATGGCCTAAATGTCCTAATTTAATACTTCTATATAACACAGTGCCAAACCCTTTCACACATATTTTCTCATTCGTAACAGTTGGCTTCATTTTATTTTCTTAATACAGACTTACAGTGTATAGACATGCTTTGAAATCCATAAATGAGGCTGTCTTTATTTGAAATGAAGGTCTACTCTCTCAAAGACATTATAGCCAGTAACTTCACAACAAATCAATCTCATGCGGACTAAATAGGTGAGTTATATATCCATTATAAATTTCTTGTGATGGGTTGAGTCATTTTAGCACGAAGGCTAAAAGGCTTGGAGCAACAATACAATGTTATATTCAATGCCATGTCAGCCAGTGGCCATGGATGCTCAATAAATAGCAGTGTGCTGTGACTGATCATGTACCACACAGTTTGCAAGTACTGAAGATATAATAAGCTAAGCTGAGAAAGAAAGGAGGTTTGGATTGCCTTTTCTAACGCTAACATAAAATACCCCAGATCACTCTTTTTAATATATATTCTGAAAGCACAGGCAGGAATGGCTAATTTAAAAAATTTAATAATTCAGAACATCTTCTTCAACAAGCAGAGCTATTCCTGTGCTGAGAATTTATGTTGGCATTGCATGCAAGGCATGGACTTTCATGACAGCAGGCAATGTGAATGAAACCAATCTGATTTAAGAACAGATCCAGAAATGTACAGAGGAGGATTACTTCACCACCCTTCTCTCCACACCTCCCATGAGATGAACTTTTATGTTTCCTGTACCAAAAAAGGAAAGTTGCTTTTCTCCTTTCCATAAAGTAATATAGCAGTTTCAGTGGTGAAAATGCATTTAAGAAAGTATGACTTTTATTCAAAAGCTTAGACAAATCACACATACTTTTCCTCAAGGTATACCTGAGATAATTTTTTTTAAAGTATCGTACAGAATTGGTTCAGAACAATAATTTATCGTATGAAAATTAAAACTGTAATTTTCTGAAGGAATTTTAAGGCTAAAGTAGTGTTTCCAAAACTTTGCAATTTTATAAATCAGCAGAATAAAAAAAATAATGAAGATGTCAGTGTCAGCTGTGTTTACAACTTTTTATTTGATCAAAACAAAAATACAAACAAAACAACAACAATGAAAGGGAAATATGACAGTAAAACAGTAGGCCAACTGAAATATCATAATAAAGAATACTCCTTTAAAAGGAGAGATTTAATTCTATAAAAACATGCATTGTATATTGTTTATTTTTCTCATTCTACCTCGAAACTATGCATAACCTGTCACCCCTGGAACTTGTTCTTGGATGGGAATTTAGAATCCCAGAGCCAAATATACATGATTAGAGAAGCAATAAATTGCAACCCGCATCTACTGGCCACCACCCACATCCAGAGTGGGCTGAAAAGTGCCATGGAGCAGGGCAGGGAAGATGACTTTGAAGTTTGGTCATCTTTAGAGCATGCAAGAGGGTAGATAGGAAAGACAATAGTGGAACAAATTAAACCACATCACAAAAACACAGACAGCAAAAGCCAGACCACGGAAAATTACAGAACAAATGATCTAGCTTCTTCAACAAATAAACTGTTTTAAATAAAAGAAAAAGATAAAGGGGGAAAACTATAGATTAAAAGATACTTAAAATATTTTTAGAATTGGGCAAAACTAAACTATAGTATTTAGGGATGCATATTTGAGTGATAAAACTATGAAGAAAAGTAAGGATGCCATTCCAAAAAAGTCACTATAATGGTCACACTTATGTGTGTGTGTGTGTGTGTATATCTGAAGGTGGTTACCAGAAGGCACATGGAAGTTTTCTGGAATGGTTTGCAAGGTTCTACCTTCTGACATCAGGGATAGTAATAAAGGGTGTTCATTAACTGCAAATTTGTTTTATAAATATTTTCAGTATTTGTGTTTCCTATAAAAATAAAATATATATATTTTTTAATGAAAGCAATGGAGTCAGACTACCTGATTTAAACTAAAAATCTGGTACTTATTAATTATGTAAAATGGAGATATTGATGGTCTCAATAGTACTCATTTAACAAGGTAATCATGAAGATGAATGATGTAAAGATTATAAAAACTACTTCCGGATAGAAAATCCTCCACGGGTGTTAGCTGTTAGTACAGGAAAAGGTTCTCTGTCCAGGAAGCAAAGGTCTTTGCAATATTCTGCACCATATTTTCTTTCTTATTCAATTTTCAAATTAAATTATTTATTTCAGAGAGTGATGCTTATTTTATGTCAAAAAAAATCTACAATTTTACAATGAAAATCAATGGAAAGCGGAATTCAGTTGATTATTACTTTACATCCAAATTCATTGGAACTCATACATTTTATTAACCAAGGCAGACTAAAGAAGTAGCTCTATGTGTTAAAAAGGAGGCTGCCAAATTAAATGTCTTAGTCTGATTAAACCTCTTGTGATTAAAATTAAAATATTAGGAATTTTTTTGTTTGAATTTTTAAATTTAGATTAGGCTTTGAATGGACTAAAAACTACATTTATGAAAGCTAGCCTTAAAAAAATCACATTCTTAACTTTTTAACTATTTTATGAAAACAAGGCAAAGCTTTCTTAGTCCTATTAATTAGTTGATTTATTTTCTTAAATTTTAATTAATTATTGTGTTTTTTGACCTTTGGATTGTGTTATCATCATATGCTTTAAGCTTTAGCAATTTAAAGCTTGTTTTTTGAGTTCATTTCAGGCCTTACTATTTTCTGTATAAAATATGTTAATGAATGGCATTTTAGAATGTTGATTATTCTAACAAGAACACTTTAAATTACCACATTAAATTTAATAGGATAAATGCCAGTGTCCACACAGGTGACTCAAATGTCTTGAAACTCCTTTGACTAATATTAAAAAAGCAATCCTCCATTCTTATGCAATTAAGACAATTAGTTTATAATAATGTCCTTTGGAGAATTCAATTTTTTAAAAAAGTTCCTGGAATGTTATTATTCTATCTTTAATGATTTTCTGCAGTTTGGGTATATTCATTCTATTTTAGCTGATAATTTAAAAACTTGACTTTATCAAGTAATAAGTATTTGCAGTATTGAATTGTACTTTTTGCACTGTCACTGACCCAAAATAAGTACAGTTTTTTTCAACTATTAAAAATAGATGCTGCAACCTATTTGCTAGGGGCTTAGAGAGAACAATTAAAACAAAATATAACAACGAAACTTCTTTTTAACACTATTTTTTTTCATAGGGAAATAAGTTAAACATCAGATGTATCCTGAACCCTGGTACCTTATTCCAAATTTTGTTGCATAGGGAGAGACTCTCAGACATTTTTTGTAGGCCCCATAGATATATGAATAGATACCACTGCTATAAATATTGCACACAATACCTTTTATTATCCATCTCGATAGACAATGGTATTGACCATTTCAAAGGAACACTTCTATAAACAGTACACTCTAGAAGCTAAAAATAAGTTACATATTTTCTGTATATTAATGCAAGAGTCCCTCCCTGTGCTACTCAGTATGGTTTACAGACCAACAATATTAATACCGCCTGGGAGTTTATTAGAAATTCAACATGGCCTCAATGTGTCCCTCAGCTTGACTAAAGTTTAGATAGGCGTCTTTCTAACTGTTGGCCTGTGACTTCCTTTTTCTTAGGGCATACACTTTAGAAAAAAAAAATTTTTTTTGAGACAGAGTCTCACTCTCTTGCCCAGGTTAGAGTGCCGTGGTGTCAGCCTAGCTCACAGCAACGTCCAGCTCCTGGGCTCAAGCGATCCTCCTGCCTCAGCTTCCCAAGTAGCTGGGATTACAAGTGCGCGCAAGCCATGACACTCGGCTAATTTTTCTATTTTTAGTAGAGACAGGGTCTCACTCTTGCTCAGGCTGGTCTCAGACTCCTGAGCTCAAGCAATCCTCCCCCTCAACTTCCCAGAGTTCTAGGATTACAGGCGTGAGCCACCAAGCCCCGCCCACTTTAGAAAATTTGCAATTGTAAATTCTCTTTCTGATTCTTTGAGATGTTAATCTTCTACAACCCTGGAATGTCTTTCTCAAGGACCTGTGAGCCAATCCTTTGAGAGGGAACCATCAAGAAAGTCAGCACCTCTATTTCCCAGTTTCTGTTGGGGAGTAGGAGTCTAACTTTGATAAGGGACCATTAGCAAACAGAGATTGCCTAATCACATGAAGCAGCCTCTTCCCCACCCTGCCAATGACCTCTAGTACTTTTCCATTAGCTCACTTACGATTTAAAAATGTTCTCACCTTTTTCTCCAGTGGAGTCGAGTTGAATCTCTTTCTTCTATTGCAGTAGTCTTTAATAAAGTCAACCTTTCCCATTGAACTTATCTGGTACCAGTTTTAATCTTAAAAGATTCTCAGCCCTAACCCCAATCAGAATCTGCATTTTGAATGCCCTGACTTGATCACCTACACATACATGTAACAAAATTTCACATGTACCAAATCAATTTGTACAAATAAAATGAAAATAAAAATAAAAAGTCAAGATCCCCAGGTGTTAGCAGTGGCCAATAAAAATTGAGAAGCATTGATCTGGATCATAACATTGATCACTCTTTGCTGGTACTTAATGGTACACAAGTTAAAATAAAACAGACATGGAACATGGAACATAAAAATGTTAGATGAGCATGAACATCTAATACGGAAATGTAAGATAAGGGCCACCTTATTCACTGGCATTATACTAAAACAAACATTTCCATTCTAATTACCTGAGTATTTTGTTTTACCTTTAACTGAGTGCTCATTCTGAGTATATTCTGAAATAGTCCATGCTCTATTTTTGTCACTTATTGTTTTCCATTTAAAAATTAAGTGAATGCTTTAAAGAAAACACGCATGGAACAATCCATCACTCCATTATAGAAGAGCACAACACTAAGAATGCACAATAGAAAGAATGTACAACCCTGTGCATACTAGGTGCTGAAGTCACTGCACTGACTAACCACAAAGGAGGGAGATTGATTTTGGTCATGCAGTCAACAGCCACACCATTCTGATTTTCTATATGAGGACATGTGCAATTACTATTATTTGTATTACAATAAATCATGTAGGAGTCTCTCATTTGCTCATGAATGGTTTTAACATTAATATTCAATCACTTTTATGTTGTTTAGCAGATGATATTAGCTTGTATTTACAGTAGACGAAAAATGCTCTTTAGTTGTACATAAAAAATAAAATAAAGACATTTAATTAAAAGTTCCCTAACAGCTCACATTTGTTCTATGACTAAGCCCAGTAAATGTCGTGGTGGAATAATGCTTTTTGAAAAGTTATAAAAAAGTGAAAGCAAACATGATGTGACTATATATTCAAATGTATTTTTTTATGTGACAGGCAAAATTTACCCCACTGGAGATGCTGTTGCCTGAGATAATGATGATTACTATTATTATAAAGAAATAGAAAGTAAGAGAGGCACAAGATTCTTCCTTATTCTTATCTGAATAAAAGTTATATAACCAAATACAACTTAATACACAAGCAAAGTTTTGTCTACCTTTGGAGAATTAGATCTTGAGCTGTGATATTTTGAGGGCCAGGGCAAAGTTGTCATCTTTTTTAACCCTTTCAGCACATAGTCATTATGAATGTTTGCACACATAAACTAAAATGAATATTTGGAGCCAGTAATCAGAAAATAAATGTGTAAAATTTAAATTTAGTGACTTTGGAAATGTTAATCCTGACAATATGGTTTAAATTTAAAGAGCATCACCCTACTAATTGCTAAAGTGTTCTTAAAATCACCATCTGAAATTATGGCTGTATCTCAGGGCTTTAATTCAATTTAATTCAACACATATTAATTGAGTCCCTATTGAATCAATCTGTGAGGTTACCATTCTGAAACAAGACCTGTCCTAATGGTGTTTACATCTTACAGGGAAAACAAACAAACAAATAATAATATGCAGGTTATTATAATATAATTCAGGGGTTCTTAACAGAGTGTGTGTGTGTGTGTGTGTGTGTGTGTGTGTGTGTACAGAGAGAGAGAGAGAGAGAGAAATAAACCCCTTTGGCATTTTGGTGATTATGGGCCCCTTCTTGGAATGTTTTTATATGCATAAAACAAAACTATATTGAATTCTGAAGAAAATCAGTTATATTGAAAGACAGTGATCAAAACATAATACAATAAATTTGCAACATAGTAATATGTGTAGCTCTTTATTAACACTTCTATGACAAGAGCTAGTGGCAGACCTAATTTTAGAGTAAAAATGAATGCAAATAATGTTTGAGAAAACTACAACTGTAATCTAATGATAAAATGTTTGTGAATTCCATTAGTTACAAAGTCACAATCTCGGTTTATGACCACTAAATGTTTGTGGCCAGTATTTATAATTGAAGCAAATACTAAATTTCAGTTAGATATAAATGAAAATAGACATACATGTGTGTATATGTGAATACATGCATATTTTTCTTCCTATAGAGTTCACAGGGGCCAAATTATGAAAAGCCTTATAAGCCATTTAAAGCATGCTAACATGACCTCAAGGGCAGAGGGGAACTGTTTAATAACTATTTTTTTTAATTGCAGCATGCTCATCAAATTTTCCTTTAAGAAAGATCATCTGACTATAACCTGTAAAAAAGATTATATCGAGTAAGTTTGGGCAGGTGTCCTAGTAGATACAGGGGGAATAAACAAATTTGGTGGAGAACAATTCAGCTTGAGAACGGGAAATATCAAGGAGGATATTAGAGTTTCTAATCTGGGTAACTGGAGGGATGGTTTTATCCGTTCTGGACCAGAAACCAAAGGAAACAATCTTATTCTTGTTTGGGAAGAGGGTTGGTGCATGACATATATAATGGATTTTCAGCCTAGGTCTAAAACTGCTACAGTTTAAAGGATGCCAACCCTGCATATGATTACCAAGGATTGTGCAAAACCATCTTCCTCAGGGCTTTCTCTCATTCAGGGCAAAATCCTTTCACCCCTGAGAATTTTTTGGTTCTTATCTCAGCATCATATAATCAGGATTCAGATATCTGTGCAAGATAGAGATAGAGAATCTTTTTTGAGGAACTCACTTCCACTGCCTTAGTATCAAATCTCAATTTTCTGATGACTCAAATTAGACAAGCATCTTTTGAAAGAAAAGAGCAGTAATATTAACTACCATTTTTTTGAATGACTGCTAAGTGCAAAGTAGTCAATTGTATATATTAATGTTTCACTTATTCATTGAGCAAATGTTTACTGCACGTTAAGGACCAAGAGTTGGTCTAGAGGCTTGGGATGAGAGAACAAAACAGTTGAAACACTTTGCCTTCATGGTGCTTAACAGTTTTTAGTCCTTACAAGAATCCTTTGATGCAGATAAAAGTATCACACTTTTATTGATGAAATTGCCAAGCCTCATAGAAGTTAGGTAGAAATAAGATTTGAACTAAGGCTTGTGGCCCCACAAAGAGTGCTATTTTTTTGTGTTTGCCTAGCCCATTCCTTTATATATCCTTAATGGTGGCAAAACCGAACTCTTAACAGGCAAATTCTATATTAGAAATAGGTCTAGTCTTCTTGCACCAGCTGAAATGGTGGGTAATACAGGTACACTAAAAAGATGGAGATTATTTAAGAGAATAACATTCCTTTGCTTGTGCTTATACTTATATTTGTTTGATGGATGTATACACATGTGCAGCTTTTATAATGCACATTTTACAGTTCAGATAGCTGGAGAAGTATGTCATATGTATGTGTGTGTGTTTGTATGTACATTGCTTTTTTGGCATGATGACTATAATATATGCAATATATAATCCCTTGCTTTAGGGATTTTGGGTTTTCAAGATAAATGTCCCTCCTACATGATTTTAGCCATGTTTTATTTATAGGACCTTCACAGAGTATATAAAAATGCACTGTCAAGATGACTTGTTCTAGTGAGCATTAATAGTTTTAGTCACGTAGATGTGAATTCACAAAAAGACAGTGAAATACACTTCTATCTGGTTTTGCCTTTATTTCATTTATCTTTGGAAGATTTGTTTAGTCCGTTTCATCATAAAATTGCAGGTAAGCAACTTAATTTTTGTTAACTACGTCATTGCATGATGGCTGTGCAAGAAAAAATTCTAGTAAGATTGAATAACTTTTCTACCTTATTTTTTATAACTGAAATATATGAACCTTATGTTCATCTGTGTTGACTAGTGGTTCTCAATCCAGGTTGCACAGCAGAATAAGATATGGACCTTATTTAAATAAAAAGCAATACGAATGCCTAGGCATTACCCCAGAGCAATTGAAGCAGACTATCTGTCAGTGGGACCCAGACATGGGTTTTAATTTAAAAGCTCCCTAAGTGATTCTAATATGCAGTCAGGGTTGAGAAACCCTGATTTATACACTATCTTAACCTTTATTTTTCCTACATAGGATTTTAATTCATGACTTTTTTAAAAGCAAGATCCTCAGAACATCTAAGTATTTGTTATGTTAGATTTTCTGTTCTTCCAATATTTACACAGCTGTTTAACACTCAGAATGATCTACCACATATTTCCACCACAATTAAACTGCGATCTGACATTTACCATTTTCACATAGCCACAATCAGTTCCCAATTCCCTTTTGCAACCAAGAGTAGCATTCTCACTTTAGTAATGAAGCCACGTTTTGCAGGTTCTATATCGGAAAGTATTCAGCATTATTCAAAATTATAATCTGGTTATTCTATTTCTCTCCTGTATTCAATTTGGAGAACTCCTCCTCTCATCCTTTAGAAAATATGGGGAAGATAAGAGTCTTCAGGAATGTGTTAATGTTTTGTGCAGTTTCTCAAGCTATTTAGATACATTGGACATGTAAATATCTTTATTTCAGGCAGGTTTTTAATTGTAGGGACTTATGCTCTCAAATTGAAATGGCATAACATGGATAGGAAAATATATCAAATGGTCTAAAGAAAAAAAATAACTGTCTTTAAGATTCAACAGTGTTTAATTTTCAACCAGGTAGGCAGTTGGTAAGGTGAGATTCAAAACATAGTTTTCAACTAACTTAGTTGTCAATTTACACATAAAGAATTAGGGGAATGAAAGGACTCTTAACCCAAACTGTGCCTTACCACTAATTGACTGTATAGGACATCTCTTCTCTCTACCGTCTTGGTCGCTCGCTATTGTCAATTTTCATTTCTGCCAAAGTCCTCCTGTATCACCATTTTTTCTTCTATTTTAAAAGATTACTTCCGACTTCACTGAGTTAATGGTGGCCTTCAGGCTACAATTCTCTCAACTTCTACCCAGGCCCAGAGGCACAATAAGTAGTTCTATGCTTCTGAATCAAAGGATGTTTCTGGAAGAGCAGCAGGAAGTAAGGCTGATGTAATTGACTGAAGCCAGATCATGAAAGATCTCATGATAAGATAATGAATTTGAACTTCATTTTGAAGAGATGGAGAGCTCTTATATGTGCTGGCGGGCAGGCAAATGCTCTGATTAGATTGTAGATTTTAGAAAGACCCGCCAGGCAGCAATTTAGAGGACAGATTTGGGGAAAGGTCAAACTGGAAGTGGGGATATCTTTTAAGAGGCAACAGTCCAGATAAGAAGGGATGCAACTCAAAATGCAACTCAAGTGAGACCTCTGCCAAGTCTACCATTCAAAGGGCACTGGGCACAATCCTAGGACCCTGTGAAGATTGTTAGCACAACAATTACCATACTCTACCATAAAAATTTATTCTTCTTCTCTTTCTCTTTCTTCCTATTATTATCTCTCTCCTTTGCTAAACCAGTCTCTCTAGATGGCAGACCCAAGTCTTTCCATTTTTATCCCTTGGGCCTACCACAAGGCATGGCACACAATAAGTTAATATTTGTAGAATATTCAGATGAATAAATAAAACAATTATTTGTATAGTAGAATAAATGCTTTATCTAGATTTGAGTCTTAGCTCTCCCAGTAGCTAGCTGGGAGACTTCTGCCATTTCACTTATATTTTAGTTTTCTTATCTATTAATCAAGAGGTATGAACCAAATTATTTCTACTGTATGTTCTAATTCTAGTAAGTTATGTGACTGTTTCCACTGACAGTTTATCACACAGCAGGCTATTATAAATTGTCATAGTTTGACTCAAAAGGTTGCATTTCATATAATCAACTGATTGTCACCCTTGTCTGTTTTAATAAGTTCAAAATGATTTCATGTCTTTTCAGAAATATTCGTCTTTACTCAAGAAGTATGTGAGTTCACATACAGATGAAGTGGCAAATCAATATTTCTTCCATTTGAAATCCCAGATTGTTAAAATATGTAATTTTGTCATTAAATGATTTATTTTTAAGTGGCTAACCTGAAGGAATATTATGATTTTATAGCTGATACCATTAACATAGCTATAAATGCTAAATCATAGTTTTCCTTAATATGCTTCAATATTATTTGCCTTGTTTGACATCAACTTTGCTTCTTGAATAAAGATGAATAAACCAAGTTTTAAAAGTGAATACATAGTTGTATCTTGTTTTCTTTTAATAATAAAACTTTTTGTCTGTACTATATTAATAATGATCTTTAGGTAGTCATCAACATTTTAGGTTTACACTTCTGGGTTTTTAACAATTAAGGCCATATACATACAGGATATAGCAGCAGGACTTAATTGCTCGACTTCAGTTGCATAGTGACCCTCAAATAGTATAACTCCGGGATGCTCTAAATATTTCTCACCAAGATTTACTATAAGGACAGGGTATTTTTTGTCATGCTTTGGATATGTCTTACCTAACATATTTGAGGAAATAGCTACTTAAAAAAAATTTTAGGCTTTCATGTTTTTCCAGAGACTGTAGAAATAAATTAGCATAGTCATTTATAAATGGTAACAAAGATAGTGTACTGGTTAAGTCAAACATTACAAAAAATAAAAATTACAGCAAGATGTATTCAGGTTGATATTCATATAAAAACTTGCCATATCAAAGACATTTCATTGGACAATAGTTTCATGTACACTCCAGTATAATCATAATCTTGCTCTATAAAGCAAATCATATATTTATTTTATGTTGTCATGGTACTTGATTAGTAGAGGAGACAAATGAGATTCTTTTTTGTAGAAAGAAAAGCAAATATAATATTTTTATTGACTTTGTCTTTAAAGATTTTAACTAGAAAATTAGTGAATTGTAAGTACTATTAATCACACTAATTTTCAAAGTGGGTTATAGGATATAATGAAACACAAATTTATTTTTTTCAAATCTCAGATTTTTGTTTGTTTTGTTTCCTTTGGTTTTTGCTTCATTGGGCTTCAGATTTATTTTACATTCCATTAACTGCCTTGTGTTTAATATGTGTATGTGTGTATGTGTGTGTGTGATAAAAAATGAGTAAATTTGGGTATACATGATTTGTGTTTTCTAAGTTCAAGAGTTCAGTCAATATTTTCAATTTTCATGCAATTTCTTAAAGTACCACTTAAATATTTCCTTCTCTAACTTAGATGTGATTTTTCACTGCAAAAAAAATCATGTAGGCAGATCATTTAAGACTAACATCTAGTACCGTCTAGGCCATGTACAAGGTGTCTTACCTAGAGTATCATGTTTTAGCTTCACAAGAACAAAATAAAGTAATAAAAAACCAATATGCTAAGCAGTGACTAAATAAATAGCAAAAAGAGAAATTAAACTATAGTTGTTACTAAGCCCATGATTACTCTACTAGAAACACATTGCCTCTTGAGCATTGAACATATTCTCTGGCAAATATTTGGTGTTTAGTAATAGCTTGTTGAATCAGAATCTGCAAGGCATTTACTAGGTATGTAAGGCAGTGATTTTCCAACTGTGAGTTATATCTATTAGTCATGAAATCAATTGATTTGGTGTTGACTAGCATTTTATCAAAGTGGAGTAAAACAAAAAATTCCATCATGCATTACAGATTCGTTGGGAAGGGCAGCCCATAATGAGCAACACACATCCCTACATGTCTTTGTTGAGTGTGACAAATTGCAAGGCATAATCATTTCCTGATACTGAGCAGTTTTTGTAGCTAGTCATGTAGGCAATTAACTAGGTGAAAGTGATCATAGCATGACTACCATGAGACTGTTTACTCCCAGGAGAGAGAGACTGTGTTGTTAGTTGTTTACTTCAAAGGTGGTGAGCCCTTGGCCCTGGATTCCCCAGCTGCTGCACAACCTACTGTGTGGTTAGTCACCATTTTGGCCTATTATGTCACCTCATGGTACTTGAAGCAGAGGAACTGGTACTACTATGCTGATTTTCCTGCTATTTGCTGGATTGAGAGTTTTGCAGAGTCATGCTCTAACCCATTGAATCTCATTGTCTACTTTCAGCACTATGGAGTTGTGGCAAGCCAACTTTATGCTTGGTTAGTCACTCCTTCAAGTTTTCTTACTCCTTGTCATCCTCTGTGAGGTTGGAGTTCTTACCTGAGAATAGTAAGTATAAGCAGCATTGACTCAGGGAGCTTTTGTTTGAGTTGCAGGCGTTTGCAGGCTAAGCACTGCATAACTCCAGGGCATGTCACTTGCATGTGTGACGATTTTGTATATGTGTCAATGTATCAAAAAAAAAAGTTTGAAAAATACTACTTTAGAAAATACAAAGGAAAAAAAATAAATTTGAAGTACAATTTGATTGACTAACAAAATGTGAAAGGGTGACTTAGATTATAAAGCAGAAGTTATTTGTTGAGAAAATTAATGTTTAAGGAATAATCATTTCCGTTTGGGTTAAGGTGAGAATGTAAGATTTAATCCATCTTTGAGAATTAAAGGAGAGGCCAGGAGATACCTTTCACTGTGGTTTACATGGGGAATAGACCAGATCAAGCTTCAAAAACTTACAGAAGATTGTGGGCAAAAGGAACAGCTTATAAAATATAGTAATAAACAAAATAAAAACAAAAAAGACTGAAGCCAGGAGACCAAAATGACAACATAAAAAACAAAAAGCTGATAATTGTCTCTATGATTTTTATGATCTAATTTTGATCCTCCACGTCAAAATGTTTTGTAATCAAAAAGAAATAGGGAATCATGGTTAAATTACTCCATTATTATGGATATTTTGGTTATCATTTCTTCCAGATTTTCAAAGATTATAAGAATATTTTGCCCTTGTGCTAAATCTCACTTTTTTCCCTCTGTCTTATTTATAATGTTCTGCCTTTCTATACTTTATGGGATAAGACCATTTTCAAAAAAGTTGTATCCATTATCTCATCTGTTTCTCCTCTATGTTTTATCATCAAAATGACTCATGATTCAGAATTTATTCCTCTAATGGTGTCTTGTTGCTTGTATATCCACATTACACAACTTATATCTATACCTATCTATGAATATGCATATACACAGAAGATAAATAAATAACCCCTCCTTTAAAAGATTCCTGACAGCCTTCATTATTTATATTTCTGATGATATATACAGTAATATAGAGTTTAAATGGTAGTTTGTTGCTTAGTCAAATTGTGTAGCTATTGCTTTTAAATCCATTTAGTAAGGACTTATTTAGGAAAAAAGTTTGTATTTCATTCTACTAATGGAATCACAGGCTATCATTTGTATAATGATTAAATATACAGATATAATTTACCCATTTACTTGTATTAATTATTCACAATGAATGCAAATTTGGTTAAAGTTCTTTAGATAGAGCCACAGTTTAGAACAACTAAGATCATTTATAGCTAAAAGTTAAATTTAGTTTATAAATGATATTATACTGGATTTTCTGTCTTTATCTTCCTTTATGTTTTAGTTATACTGTGGAATGATCTTTATTTATGTTACCTTCCTTTGTTTCAGTTACACTGTGGAATGAACTTGGGGATCCCAATGAGCCTCTTAAAATCTGTGATATAAAGGATCTACTTACAAAATTCTGGCTCTAATAAAAGATTTTCTGAGTGGGGAGGGATTTTAGAGTTCACCTATTTTAATAGTTTTATTATGGAAAATTTCAAACATACACAAAAGTAAAGAGAATAGTATAATAAACCGTCATGTGTTTATCACCCCTCATCAATAATTAGCAATATGTTGACAATTTTGCTTGATTTATTCCTTTCATTTATTCTTTTTGAAATATTTTACATAAAATCCCAGATTACATATCAGTTTATTTCTGAATACCTCATTTAGTATTCCAAACACATAAGCCCTTAAAATTTACCAAATATAATTATCACATATTGGTATTAACAATAACTTTTAAAACAATGAAATATCAAGCCATGGCCAAATATCTATTAATATCTCATTTTTTAAACACTTTTTTATTTCTGATTCAAGATCCGCACAAGACACAAGATGTACATGTTTGCACTTGGTTGACATAATAGAGACCATTTTATTTAATCCTTTCAGTTTGTGCAACTTGAGGCACAGAGAAGGTAATTCATTTTCTTGACATCACTGGGCTTTTTACTTTATTCATTCTGCAAATACTTTTCAGCATCTAGAGGATACTGTTCTAGGTACTTGGGAATTATCTATGAACAAAACTAACAAAGATCTCTGCCCTTATGGAACTTCTATTCCTGTTGGAATAATGTAATATAAACATTAAAAGAAATCAAGTACAGAGTATATTTGAAGATGATGAATGCTATGGACCAAAGAACATTATAGTGGGGCTAGGTAAGTGCTGCTTGAATGTTAAATTGGCCTCACTGAGAAGGAGATATCCAACCAAAGACTTAAGGTGAAGGAGTTAATTCTGGCATATCTGGAAAGGAGAGCCTCCAGGGGAGAGAGAACAAGCAGTGCCAAGGCCCCAAGGCACACACATACATATCTGTGGGAAGCATTTGTAGCTCAACTAAATTGACTGCAGATGAGAATAATGGATGAGGTCACAGAGGACACAGGAGGCCGCATTATACAAAACCTTACCAGCTCCTGTAAGGATAATAGCTTTTCTTCTTGGTGCAATAGAAGCCATTGCAAGGTTGGGCACAGAGCAATCACATATTCTGGTCTTTGCTTTAAGAGGAACATTCTGGCTCCTATTCAAAGAGTAGGCAGTTTGAGGCATGTGTAGGAAGCGCTGATTTTCACACTACTTGGGAGGCAAGTGCAGTAGTTGAGATAAGAGATCATAATAGTAATGAAGATTAGTAATGGAGATTACTTACAAGCTGTCTAATTCTAGATATACAGTTAATCGTTGAACAACATGGGTTTGAACCATGCGGGTCTACTTATATGCAGATTTTCTTCTGCCTCCGCCACTCCCGAAACAGCAAGACCAACCCTTCCATTTCTTCCTCCTCCTCAGTCAACTCAGAATGAAAACAATAAGGATAAAGACCTTTATGGTGATCCACTTTCATTTAATGAATAGTAAATATATTTTCTCTTACTTATGATTTTCTTAATAACATTTTCTTTTCTCTGGCTTGCTTTATTCTAAGAACACAATATATAATACATATACAAAATATGTGTTAATCAACTAACACATATTTTGTTATTGGTAAGCCTCCAGTTATCAGTAAGCCTCCAGTTATCATAAGCCTTCCAGTTAACAGTAGGCTATTAGTAGTTAAGTTTTTGGGGAGTCAAAAGTTATATGAAAATTTTTGACTGTGCCGGGTGTTGGCACCCCTAAGCCTCCTGTTGTTCAAGGGTCAACTGTATTTCAACATTAAAGTAACCAATTAGAGATGGGGTGTGGAAAGAAGGGAGAAGGCAAGATGACACTGAAGCATTTGGCCTGAGCAAGCATAGGATAAAGTTATTATCAATTAAGAACTGGAAGTCACAGGTTTCAGAGTAGGGGAGAGCAGGAGTTCAGGTTTAGAAATGTAGAGATGACCATTGATTTTCAGTTAGAGATGTTGAGTAGAAAGTTAGATATTCAAGTCTGGAAATGAGTAGAAGGGTTTGGGCTACAGATGTAAATTTGAGAGCATCAGCATAGAGGTGTTTTATTTAAGGCTATGAAGATTTTCTGAGACTACAATCTGTAAGTATAAGAAGAGAAGAGCACAGAGACCCAAGGCACCAAGGAATGAGCCCAGGGCATGCAAATATATAGAAGTCAAGGAAACCAGGATGGTAAAAACAATGTCCATCACTACTGTAATGATTCATTCTGTCTAAAATTTGTTTTAAAATTCCCAACTTTTGGCCAGGCGCAGTGGCTCATGCCTGTAATCCTAGCACTCTGGGAGGCCGAGGCGGGCGGATGGCTCAAGGTCAGGAGTTCGAAACCAGCCTGAGCAAGAGCGAGACCCCGTCTCTACTATAAATAGAAATAAAGAAATTAATTGGCCAACTAAAGATATATATAGAAAAAATGAGCTGGGCATGGTGGCACATGCCTGTAATCCCAGCTACTTGGGAGGCTGAGGCAGAAGGATTGCTTGAGCCCAGGAGTTTGAGGTTGCTGTGAGCTAGGCTGACGCCACGGCACTCACTCTAGCCCGGGGAACAGAGTGAAACTCTGTCTCAAAAAAAAAAATAAAAAAATAAAAAAATAAAAAAAAAAATAAAAAAAAATAAAATTCCCAACTTTTGTGTGTTGAGATCAAGTCTCAGATGGATTAGGAATTCTATCTCTGCACTCTCCCTGCCTTACAGTCATCATTTTCCTCCTCGGTTCAGCATCATACAGGCTTAACAATTTCTAGTTGTACATTTTCCCTCACTACTTCGGCCAATCTTCAGGCCAATGTTTCTGCGTCAAGTATAAGAGGTTTTCTGATACCTCACATCATCACGGTGGCAGGAAATTTGAAAGCCACTCTTCCTCATGCTTCCTGAGGGTAGGGTCAGTATGTCTTGTTTTATCCATGTTGTTGGCAAAATTATTAATAGAGCCAAAAACCTGCCCTGGTTTGAATAATAAATTTTATGGTCGCCTATTTAAAGATACTCATGGCCAAGTAAGCAAAACCACAGTCAAAAGGATGCCATTGATTCTTTAGAATACAAGGTTTATGTCAATAACATTTAACAAATAATTTGGGAAGAGACACTCACTCTAAACAAACAATTTCTGGCTATTTTGCTTAATTTTGCTTTATATCTGAGCCCTGCCTCCACCTCCATCCCACAACAGTTACTAAAATTAATTAAATATATTTAAAAGAGGAGAATGTGAGACAACATTTCATTTAGGATGTGTGTGTCTGCATGTATCACTGTGTGTGCGTGCTTGGCAAAGCTTCAAAGCTAAAAAATAACTGCTATAAGATAGAATACAGCTAATCTATCACTCTAAGTTTATATTCGTTGCCTATAAACAGCTGAATGAGAAAAACAAGATAACAAATGGCATAAAAGAAAGTAGTGTGCGCACATACAAGTGCAAGGCTGAGATGTGGCAAAGCAGTCACTGAATATCTGGTATCCAGATAGAGCTGAAGAAAAATAGTTTCCCTGTGAAGTCAAAGAATGGTAGAAGATTTCATTTTTTTAAAAAAATCACTCATCAGCCAGTTGGTGAGTATTTACTGAGTTCCTGCTATTTACCCAGCATTATTGTAAAGAACAAAGGAAGTGAGACTCTTAAGCTGCAACTGGAATGAAATTTTATCATGCAGGTTTGAAGAAAAGACAATCTCAATGACACAGTGAGTAGACAAGTCAGTGTCACTCATGAGTATTACACATTTCCTGATAATATGGCTGAATACATATTTTTTTTTTTTGCAGCTGCCTGAAGTCAGTTTGTTGTCATTTATTTTATTAGAGAAGTAAATGAGTAAAGAGTAAATTAAATGAACAGATTAAAATATCTAAAAGCACATTTAAAAGATGTACATTTGAATATCCCTTCCTCAAGAAATATTTGAACATTATCAGATTAATGGGAAGAGTTTCTCTATTCAGAGCTTTTTACCATAAGATCTCTTTTTACCATTCAGATCTCTGAATTCAGAGTGATGACAAACACTATAAGAAGAGCATCACGATTTCTATTATATGAACTTCCCAAAATATAACAGCAAATCTTCATGATTCATGACATTCATACTTGACGGGTTTAGAAACATCATATTTATTTTCACCATTTTCATTCTATGTCTTAGTTATAAGAGCAAATAATGGATACAATTAAATCATTCTATTTAATTGGATGGAACAAAGAAACAAATCAGAGATAAAATCAAAACAGAGCAGGTCTGGTCTTGACAAATTCCCTCAGTGTTTGCTTATCTATAAAGGTCTTTATTTCTCCCTCATATAAGAAAGGTAGTTTTGTAGAAAACAAAATTCTAGGTTGGTCATAATTCTGTTTAAGAAGACTGAAAATGGGGCCCTAATCCCTCCTGTCTTGTAAGGTCTCAGTTGAGAAGTCTGCATTTAGTCTAATGGATTTTCCTTTGAAAGTTATCTGATGTTTTCACCTTACTGCTCACAGGAGTTCCTCCTTCATGTTGACTTTGGCTAATCTGATGACTATGTGTCATGGTCATTGCCTCTTGGTGATGAATATCCCAGGTGTTCATTGAGCTTCTTCTGCCTGGATATCTAACTTTCTAGCAAGTCTAGGGAAGTTTATGCTCATGGATTGGCAGAATCAACATTGTTAAAAAATCCATGCTACCCAAAATGATTTACAGATTCAATGCAATCCCCACCAAAATACCAACGCCATTTTTCACAGATCTAGAAAAAATAATTCTACACTTTGTTTGAAAACAGAAAAGAGCCCAAATAGCCAAAGCAACCTTAAGCAAAAGGAACAAATCTGGAGGCATCACTTTACCAGACTTTAACCTATATTACTACAAGGCTATAGTAACCAAAATAGTATGGTACTGGCACAAAAAATAGAGACATAGATCAATGGAGCAGAACAGAGAACCCAGATATAAAACCATTCACATGTTGCCATCTGATCTTCAACAAAGTAGACAGCAATATACACTGGGGAAAAGAATCCCTATTCCATAAATGGTGCTGGGAAAATTGGATAGCCACATGTAGAAGACTAAAACAGAACCCATATCTCTCACCATTCACAAAAATTAATTCAAAATGGTTCACAGATTTAAATCTAAGGCATGAAAGCATAAGAATTCTAGAAGAAAATATTGGAAAAACTCTTATAGATATCTGCCTAGGCAAAGAATTTATGAAGAAGACTCCAAAGGCAATCACAGCAATAACAAAAATAAATAAATGGGACTTGATTAAATTAACAAAACTTCTGAACAGCCAAAGAAACAATCAACAGAGCATATAGACAACCTACAGAATGGGAGAATATATTTGCTTGCTATACATCTGATGAAGGGCTGATAACCAGAATCTACAAAGAACTCAAGCAAATCAGCAAGAAAGAAATCAAACAGCCCCATTTGATAAAATGACATAAACAAAAGCTTTTCAAAAGAAGACAGACTAATGGCCAATATACATATGAAGAAATGCTCAACATCACTAATCATCAGAGAAATGCAAATTAAAGCCACAATGAGATGTCACCTAACTCCAGTGAGAATGGCTTTTATCAAAAAGTCCCAAAACAATAGATGCTGGCATGGATGTGGAGAGATAGGAACATGGATACACTGTTGGTGGGACTGCAAACTAGTACAACCTCTATGGAAAATAGTATGGAGATTCCTCCAAAAGTAGACCTACCATTTGATCTAGCAAACCCATTACTGGGTATTTACCTAAAGTAAAAAAAGTCATTTTATCAAAAAGACACTTGCACTAGAATGTTTATTACAGCACAGTTCACAATCACAAAGATGTGGAATCAACCCAAGTGCCCATCAATTCATGAGTGGATTAATAAACTGTGCTATATGTACACCATGGAGTACTACTCAGCCATAAAAAATGAATTCATACTTTTTGCAACAGTCTGAATGGAACTGGAGACCATCCTTCTTAGTGAAGTATCACAAGAATGGAAAAAGAAACACCACATGTACTCACTATTCAATTGGAACAAACTGTTTAGCACTCATGCACAGAAGGAAGTAAAACTCAGTGGAAATTATGCAGGTGGAAGAGGGAGGAGGGGATGGGTGAAATCATACCTAATGGATACAAATGCACACTATCTGAGTGATGGGCACAATTATAACTTTAACTCAAGTAGTACAAAAGCAATTGATGTAACCAAAACATTTGTACCCCCATAATACTCTGAAATAAAATAAAATAAAATATCCCAAACAAAACAAGTCCAATTTAGATTTGATGGAGAGCATTGTTTAATTCTAAAAACATAAACTAATCACCAGTTGTACCTAGCAACACATGTGATTAATTTGAACCACTTCAAATGTTGGTTGACTTTTACTTGCCAGGATTAAAGTACAATCACTACCAGTTTAATAATTCCTAGGATCTCTAATCTGAACCATTTAAAGTGAATGAGACATGGTCTCTTCATCCACCACAGCTGGGGAAACAAGGCAAGAATACATGAAATATAAAAGGAACCAACCCCGTGTGTATGGTCACATAGGAGTCTTGGTACTCTGCTGATGGTAGTGTAGATGGTGGCAGCAATCTGCCTAGCCATCTGTTACTACTTAGTCAAATTAAGTATATACATACCCTTTGACATAGCAATTCCATAGTTGGCATTTATCCCAGGGAAATTTTCACACAAGTCCATAAAACACATATACAATGATATTCATTATAGTGCTATTTGTAATGGTGGGAGTTGGAGATAAGCTGGGTATCCATCAACAAGAAAGATATAAGCAAAATTTGCTAGATACACAATCACAGCCCTCATTTCAGATGTGTACAGATGTGTAGCTTATATCTGTACAAGAACACCTAGCCAAGGGGTTGACTGGAAGGGAAATGAATAGCTTGGGTATCAGCTTTTCCTAATTCTCAGAGGTTCGGTACGTATATATTATGAAGTTAGAAATCATAAAGTTGATGTACAGCTAGCAATATGGAAAGATCCTAACAAATAATAGTACTTGGTGAGAAAAAAAGGATGAAAGATGAAATGTGTAACAGAATATATTTTACATAAATTGCAGCTCATGAACAGAAAACAATTCACAGTTTGAAAGGACACCATTCAAATGAAAAAGAAGATACACCTTAAACACAATGGTGGTACTGGGGAGGAGAGGGGAAATGGAATATGGGTATATGGAGATAAAGGAATATATACATGCAGTCACACATAGAAATATAAAAGGAACTAACATAGATTAGGTGTCATGAATTAAATAGCATGGTTACCTTGATGCACTTTACTATACCTTCTATCAAATCAATGGCACAAATACAAAAATAGACACATTTTAGGAAGTGCTATCAACATGGTGTCTGGAAAAAGTCCTGACTAGAAGGTAGGAGAATCAGGCTCTACTACTAGTTTCATTTCTTTTGTGTTGTATAGCCTTTGCAAGTTATTGAACATTTCTGGGCCTCAACATTCTCAAATGTCAAATGGGAACAACGATACCTTCTTTGTCCTAAAGCAGGAAGAGGGCCAGAAAATGCTTGGATGTCTACTTATTTTTCCTTTAGTACACCCCAACATTTAAAATTCCTCTCACCTTTTGTTTCAGAGAAGTTAACCTCAGTTTCATATTAAAGTATCCCCCCGCTAGTGTAGTAGTCTGTATTGACAATTTTAACAAGTGTCTGGTGCAAAATTTTTCTTTTACAGTGTGGGGAAATTTAAAAAAATCATATTTAAACCTATAAATGTCATAAAAAATAAATCAATAATGATTATAACTAAAGTCAAAATAGTTTAATGAAAATTGAACTGCACATAAATCTGCCCAATAAAGAAAATTAAAAGTGCTATTTTGACATGATTCATATCTTTTGCATATGCATGATTTATTTCTTAAGTATATTACTGGAATGGAGAACTCTCCAGAAGGGATTTTTTTATATTATGACTTTAAAAAATTAGAAATTTTTGTAGATGGTAATATAAATTATCTTTAGATAAAGAAGAGGTACAATGTTATATTTTTACAAAAATGTGTTGCAATGACTATAAAAATCAACAAAATTCTCCAAAATGCATAGAAGTGACCATAGTAAAAATTATAGCTATCAAAATAAATTTTATTTTAGAAATTTAAAAAATAATGTATAATTCTAAAATAAGCAAATGGAAAATATAAAATAAATATAAATATCAATTCAATTCAATTCACTGATGTCAAAGGTATGGTTATATTTGTAAAGTAGTTAATAAGATATAAATTGGCAAATAACATAACATGCTAGATTGTGATATTTAAATAGGATTTAAGATACAATTATAGACTCTAGCAATTGGAAACTATCAGATGGAAAGGGACAATATCTTTTTATTTTTCCTTATTTTTCTCGCCCCTAATCAAATACTATAAATCATGAAGTGAGTGAAAGAACGAATAACAAATCCTCATGTCATATATTAATAATATATAATGAGTAAACTGTCATATTGTTTTATAGTATTAATATGGGCTTAATAGTATAAATATGTCTTAAGTATTAATATGAGCTTAGTAGCTTTTATAATAGAGAAAACAATCATTACAGCTCTAGATGTTATATCCTTCCCAGACATGCCATAAAAATGTCAATCTTAACACACACTGAATTTATGATAAAACACTATTTTATTGGGGAAAAATGGCACTTCACTTAGTACACAGTTCCACCGTAGCAGTTTTCTCTACCCTTTTCAATGTGGTTTTGAATTGAGAAAAATAACCTATTAAAATTTCAGATGAGCCATTTGCAATAGTCATGTATTCAAAGATGCCAAATAACATATTATTAGGATGAGTGATCATTCTATAGTTTCAAATTTTATTGTTGCATCACTTTTTTGAGTCCCCAGCTAGAAGGAGAAGATACTAAATGCAATCAAGTAGGGGCCTGCCACAGTCAGAGAACCAACCTCAAGTTGAGTATGATCCCCTCAATCATAATAATAACATCCAGGCAATATAAAGTACTACGATTTTCCGGGAATGTTTTTTTCCTTATGACACAGAGCTGCCTTTTCAATTGTTAGCTTTTGTCATTTTTTTTCAAACAGACATTTTGCTTTCAAGCCTATGTCTTAAACACACAATTTAAAATTGATTTAATGCATAGCCTTATAATTTATTTATTTATTTAATGCATAGCCTTATAAACTTATATAAACGTAGCACAAAGCCATATGCATATTCTGAGCAAACGGTAGGTACTTAATGAATATGAAGTAAAAAAGTATAAGTTGTATTTGCATTAACAATACTTTAAAATTAAAACCAAAACACATGAATAATTAAATTTTATGACAGTCTATCAAGATCCAGAAAAAAATATTTCCCTAAATCTAGTTAGAAACTACTTCCATTTCCTTTCATACCATTATTTCTTGTATTTGCCTGTATTAGGAAAGATAACAATAATGTTTATCTTCTGAAGTATACTTTGTTATTTGAGGTTATCAGTGATTTCCTAATTTTTATTAATTTTGAAAAGTAATTTAAATACATATGAGAATATTCACAAATAGAGAAAATTTTGTAAAAAAAATAATTATTATAGCATTATCCAAACAAAACCACTCATCACTTTGGTGTCTTTTCTTCTGGTGTTATTAAATGTGCATCTTATTTTTAGACATTTGTAATCAAAAGGTTTGTGTAATTTTATACCTTAATGTTTCCATTACTATATCACAAACATTTTCCCATGATACTATCTGATATTCACACCAGTCTCTTTTAACTGCTAATGGTAATGTATATTTATTGGATATTCATGAATAACAGTCAAATTAACTACTGTAACTAATTCTTCAATTACATCCCAAATATGTGAAGGGCCCTCTGAGCCTTCTCTTGTCTAAGCCATGTGTTCCATTTTCTGTATGCATTACTCATGGACATGAATTAGTTCCCCATTTTCATAAAGTTGCTTTATCCTAAATTTAGCCTAAATTTACATCGCTCTTAAATAATAAAAAACAGAATAAAACACATCACAGATAGATGTGATAAAATAGTATAAAAGAGAATAGCATCATAATTGCCATTTTAATGGTTAAAGTTTAACTTGCATAATAGCTGCCTAGAAAGTTTTTAAAAATGCAAATTCTTGGGCCCCACTCCCAAGAGATTCTGTTTCAGTGGGTAATTTGTTGCATCGTGGAACCTACACTTAACCTTCCAGATGATTTTGATGCCATCAGCCACTCTTTGAGAAATACTGACCCAGGAAATATATTAAAGTAGCAAACAATTGCCATTGTCTTTTTAATAGTCACATCAAACTGTTGACTTACACTGAGCTTACTGGTGCATAAACCCCAAAATCTAGCTGCATCTTCCTTATTCTTTATTTGAATAGTGCATTATGATGGCCAAGAAAAGGACTATGTGTGTCTCCTTATTAAATGCCATCTTGTTCCATTGGCACTTCTTTCTAGTTTGAGAGTATTTTGTTAATCTTTATTCTGTTACTTTACTTTGAATAATGTATAAATTTGAAAAGCATGCCTTCTCTCTTTATCTAAATCAGAGATCAAAATATTTTACCACAAGGGCCAAAAGAAAAGGGTAGAAGCATGATCATGACTGTATTTTACAAATACCATTGTTCCATCCATGCCATTTTTATTTCAGAGAAATATACTGCCCTATTTTAGACATTACTATGTAATTGTATAAAGACTAAAATAAAAACATTATTCCTGTAATGTATTTGGTTATAATGCACACCATAAACTTTTCTTGACATATTACAATAATTTGACCTCATTTATCCCTCCAAAATATGTATTTTAACTTTGTAAATTGTGCTTCATATCTACTGATACAATAAACCAAACAAATGTACTATCTGTGATGCTTCAGTTCTAAAATCCTTAAATATTTTACTATGAAAAATAAAATATTAATACTCATAATATCATTTGATTACAAATCAAATCTAACCTGCCTTAAACAGTAGAAATGTGTTAAATATCCATTTGTGTCAGGTTGAATTTACAGTTCAAAGGACTTGCATTAACATTTTATGGGGAAAAGGCAGTGGAACCTCAAAGACAATCAAATCCTCTCCCATCATTGACCATTCAGTATGTTGTGAAACTTTCTTCTCATAGATTTCATGATGGCATTTTTTTCTTACTTCAATTCTATTTTATTTTCATTGCTCCTTCTCCATCTCTGGCTTCACTTGGAACCCCTTTGTGTTTTACTGACCCTAGGATTCTGTTCTCAATACTCTTTTCACATTATGCATTCTGTATGTCCATAGCTTCAACCAATTAATGCACCCTGATGTTGAATCTATCACCAACTTTTCTGTTGAGTTTAGCTCATCTTCTCCACTTTTGACCTGCAGTATTTAAAGACTTCTTTATTGGTCTTTCTGTCTCCACTTTTAGCTTCTCTGAGTCTTCTTTCATGCCATTTCCAGAGTAATTACAGTGGGTATATATCCTGGTCTATAACTCAAGTTTGCAAAAGTTGTAACTTGCCTTTTATTTTTCTACAACTAAATCAATATTCATTAGGCACCTAAACTTGATAGTATTTCACCTGGCCCAGGCTTGCATCTAAATTCCAAAGGCTTTAAATGGTGCCATGATGTCAGATAGAACAGAGGGTTTTTTTTTTTTTTTTTTTTAGTTATTAAGAAAAGCATCTATCCATACTAATATCTCATGAGACATTCTCATTGTCTTCTGGTCTTGGGCTCTTAGTTCCTTGCAACCTGCTTCTGAGTCCTACTATCCTCACCATTCTCTTCAAGTGTCCTGACAACTAGTGCCTAATCTGTACCACTCCCAGACATATGGCAATCAAGAATGATTACAGGCAGGTAGCTCAGAAGAAACACGGTGTTTTTCCTAAAAATTCTCACTGAAATATCCTTTTAAAGAACTAAAGAAAATACAATGTTGATACCCAGTAAACATTATAATTTAAATGATGGCCTAAATTACCTGTTTAAAAAATTAGAACGTTATTTATATGCCCTGTGATGCAGGATATACTTAAAAAATCAGCAGCCTTTCTATAAATGACTTCTGAGAATGGAGCGGGCATAGGCATAGATGGAGAATGTAGAGAATTTTGTGAGCCATTTGTACAACTGGATAGTGATGCATGCAACAAAGTCAGGCTGCATTTTCATTACTGTGTGGGCTGGAAACTGGGTTTGGAGCTGGGCAGTGTGAAATCACATACACTAATTCCTTTTTCCCCAGAAAGCCTGAGATAAATCCCCAAAAAGAAATAAGATATGTAACAAAACATGGATAAAATATATACATTTTTCTAAATCAAGCCCTGGTTACAGTAAAACAGTTATTTATTTGGAAATGATTTCTACGTTTCTAAGTAAAAAACAAAATTGATAACTTTCAGGCAACCTTCAGACTCTAATTTTTTTTTTTTGTTCAACTTTACTTGACAAAATAAAAAGTATATTAAATAACTAAGTTAAATAAAAAACTCACTTTGAAGAATTAAAGCTTCCTAAAAAGTATATATTTAGGCTTTCTCTTAATTGATTATAATCTAAAGAGACAAGAAGACTAAAGGGACACAGAATGAAGGAATTATCTGGCTCCAATCTCTAAGAATCCTAAAATCATGTCTAAGGGGAAAGATAAAGTTGGGCTTGACCAGGACTGGCATCATTATCCAAGAGCCTGATCCCATGATTAGGAAAATATACACTAGATTAGAGGTGAGGCAGGATGTAGTATTATTGCTCCTTATGGACAATTACCATTTCACAAATAAGGAGTTGTTGTTTAAGGTACAGGTACACATTGCCCCCAGAAGAAGAAACTAGCCAGACCTAAATAATGAGTCATGGTTCAGCCAAGCAAGTGCAGAGTTCCCTGCAGAGTCCTAGTTAAAATAGGAGGAGTGGTGGAGGAGGGTGCAATGCTAATTAGAAGGGTGAGTCTGAGGCCAGGTCATATGGACAAAGCAATCACAATGGGTTAAAGAGAGGCCTTCAACCAGTAACTGCTAAGCGATTATCCTGACCTCCAATTTCCTCCACTGTCAGGCCCATAAACCAAAAGCATTTGTATGGATAAGATCAAATATGATCTAGGAATTTATTTTTGGTGAGTCTAGATGCATTGACTTAATTGTCCTTCATCCATGGCAGCTTTAAGTAGGAAAGCCACATAGCAAAATGTCATTGCTTTACAAGGCTGTAGATTTATCTGAACTTATATTTCAGTTCATTTCCCAAAGGACACACTACAATATTTTTGTACTACTGAGTTAGCACAAATCGGTTGTAGTTCTTTATTGCTACAGAGAAACATTTTCTAGGTAGCTCACTCAAGATGTGCAGGCACATTGTTTAGAAGTTCTCCTACCTTACTTTGTTCTTACTATTCTTCAAAGAAGTGCAAAATATGTCTGCAACCTCTATTTTATAATAAAAAATCTTAAGAGGTAGAAATGTAAGCAAGTGTGAAGATATTTAACATCTACTGATCTAGAAACTCCTTGCGATCATCCATCATTGTGATGGCATGGAATAAATCTGGACTTTTTTCACAGCTTACTTCATATTATTTTGATGATGGGGTAGCATTATAATTATTACTAAAGAAACCTTGGTTAGCCATATTATTATGATGTAGGAAATTTAGGAATCTGCTCAACTGCTTCAGAGTATAAATTTCTACAGGAATTGGAAGGTACAGGGTTTCATATTTGGAAATTAGTTCAATAAATGAACAATCTATTGGATGACATTGGTGTATTTCCTATATTGGAGGGATAAAATACTTGTCCCAAGTACAGCCTTAGTTCCATTGCCGTAATTCTCCCAACTCAAAGTCTATAAACAAAAGCCACTGTCTTTGGGAAACCTTCCTGGGTCTCTGGAGATAGATGCTGTCAATCCTTTCGTCGTCTTCCATGGCACTTTGTCTGTGCCTCCCTCATGGCATTGACCACTTTCCCCCTTGTACTATAATCATTTGTGCACATGCCTTATCTCTACCTCACAGTCTAGGGTTGATCTCAGAACTCAAGTCTCATTCTTCATTAAATCTGTGTCCTCACCCCAGGCATCTAGGAACTATGTCTTGTACATAGAGGGTGTTCAATAAATATCTGTGAAAAGCATACATTGATAGGACTCTGGGAGAATGAGGTTGATAGTGTTATGTTAAAACTATTTCAAAAGATATTTTGAGATAATTCTTACCAGACTGAAAGTGCTCTGGATTTGGAATCAGAGGACTAGAACTAAAATTCATCTTTGTTACTTGCTGATTACATCGGTTGGGGCAAATTAACTCCAACCCACTGTACTCATCTATAAACTGAGGTGAATGTGCAATTTGATCTCCAGTATTGGCAGACACATTTCTATGGGAGCAGCAATCAAAAAAATCAATGTGTTCAAATGATATATATAAAGAGCATTTCCTCTGGCAAGGAACTGTGTGGGGCATATGGGAAAAAAGACATATACAGACTCTACTCCTGAGAATGCTCCAAATACTGAATATGATGCTAATACTACATTTATGGGCTCTATTATTAAATATGATTCCTATAATTTTATATCTAAGTAATTCTTCTTCTTTATTAGATACCAACATCTTTTAAACAAATTTTTATAGACCAAATCTCATTTTAGATACTTTTATGTGAAACATATGTATTTGTTTTTACATCTCTTCAGAAGAAAAAGTAAATTGCTTGAGGAAGGGGGTTTGCCTTTTATTTTCCCAAATGTTATGCCACCAGCATATATAATAGTGTCTAGCACATGGTGGGTACACATTAGATATTTATAAATGAATGTATAAGTAAATTTGGATCACAAAGTCCTATTTACTCTAGATAGCCCTTATTTATAGTACAATGTAGGACTTATCCTTTAATAAATTATAGAAGTTCTTTTGTGTTAATGGTAAAAAGAAATTATAAAAACGTCTGTAAAAAACAGAGGCACAGGCCTTTCTTATTTATGCATGTAAATAATGTTGTTCATGAGAAAATAAAGCATTTATATGGCCAAATTTAATTTTTAATCAGAATAATCTTGTCTAATTTATGTATAATATTTTTATTTCATAATTTCATTCAAAATATTCCAGCCCAATGATTTTTTTTTAAAAAGCGCTCTGCCAATTTATTTTAATATATCTGACATTAATGATATACCTAATTTCCTAGGTCTTTCTCTAATTTTAAATAGCCCTATTGTGGAAAACAGATCTCTTAAGGGAAAAATTTTATGACTGGTTAAATGCAGAAAACTCTAAAACATTCAAGAGGTTAACTTTTTTAACTTTTTATTTTAAAATAATTAAGGATCCACAAGAAATTGTAAAGGTAATATAGAGAGGTCTCTTGTCCTCTTCACCCAGTTTTCTCCAAAGGTAACTTATAATTCTAGTAAAATATAAAAACTAGGAAATTGACATCGGTACAATCTATAGAACTTACTGATATTTTGACAGTTTTTATATGCACTTATTTGTGTATGCGTGCATATAATTCTTTACAGTCTTATTTTAACTGTGGTTTTCTGGAACCACTATCACCATCAAGATAAGGACTGTTTCATTCCATCAACAAAAAGTTACTCCCTTGTCCTACCTTTTTATAGTTCCACCCACCTCCAACCTGCCTTTTTCATTTACTACACTATATTTATAGAAGACTTCTATATTTACACTGACTTGTGTTAACTTAAAAATCAGAAAATTCATAAATTTGGAAAGGAGAGCTTTATTTCTCATAAAGGGTTACAGCCTGCCATGTGGCCATTCTGACAGGCTGGGAAGTATAGCTTCTGGCAGAGCCAGAAACAGGCACTTCAAAGGAGGGTAGGGTAAAACAGAAATTTAAGCTGAGTGGGTTGGCCAAGTTTACATATTTAACAAGTTACAGGAGAATCTATGAATATTCATGAAGGTTGTTTTAACCCATGTATACTGAATGAACATGTGTATTACATATGAGCCATGTTCACCCTGGGGTGGAGACTTAACATTTAAATGTATTACAATTAGGCCCCATACTCCAAAGGTCTTTTCAGGACATAAAGGCATTCAAGTAGTCAGACTCTGCAAACTGGCCAGAACCAGTCCTTGGTTGGTGGTCTTCTTATCAAGAGAAAATTACTGAAATCAGTCTCTTGTCTAATCAAAGCTATAGATATGGTTTGTAAAACAGGGGAGTGAGGGTCAGCGTCTGGCAGTGGGTGAGCTAGAATTGTTCTGATACTGTTTGTCCTGAGGTCAATGCCTGTTTAACTGCTACAGAAAAAAAAAAAAGACTTGTGGAAGTTATTATAATAGAACATGGTTTATTCTTTAAGTGTGAGGGTACATGACTTAAGTCTCGCCTGGCCTAAAGTTCTGTTTATAATTTAGCATCTTATTGCCACAAAAAGTCCTTTCTGGGCTGGGCGCGGTGGCTCACGCCTGTAATCCTAGCACTCTGGGAGGCTGAGGCGGGAGGATCGCTCAACGTCAAGAGTTCGAAACCAGCCTGAGCAAGAGCGAGACCCCGTCTCTACTATAAATAGAAAGAAATTAATTGGCCAACTAAAAAAATATATACAAAAAATTAGCTGGGCATGGTGGCGCATGCCTGTAGTCCCAGCTACTTGGGAGGCTGAGGCAGAAGGATCATTTGAGCCCAGGAGTTTGAGGTTGCTGTGAG
>CAUYRT010029983.1:0-25604 GCA_963574885.1 Lepilemur ruficaudatus
CCAATTAATTTCTTTCTATTTTTAGTAGAGACGGGGTCTCGCTCTTGCTCAGGCTGGTTTTGAACTCCTGACCTTGAGCAATCTGCCCGCCTCGGCCTCCCAGAGTGCTAGGATTACAGGCGTGAGCCACAGCGCCCGGCCAGCCCTGGTGTTTAATCAGTCTCCATCTACCTACTAGCTGCAACCAGCCAGTTCTTATCCATTACAGACTTCCGGTGGTATTACCACTATTTCCCAGCAGGCCGATTTTCTCCCCTAGAGAACAGATAGCAGATTGTCACCAAGCACCGAGACAAGTCCTCACCACTCCTCACGTTGCGCTGCTGTGCCTGGCACCAAGCCCTGCATAAACCTGGCTGGGTTAGACAGACTGGAGGCCTCCCTGGTGCCAGGAACACATGTGGTCAGGCATTCTGCGGGTTTTGGAGTTTATAGACCACACACACGCTCACCCGGCCACCCATCACACACACATGTGCTCACGTAACCCTCCTCTGTGCCACGTCCAGGAAACGTGGGGAACACCCTTGGCCAAGAGCCACAGAGACAGCGGTTCCAAGTGATTGACTCTCAGTGGAAGGCAGGTGGAAGGCGGAGATTTACATCTTCTAATTGTCAATATCTTCCCTCCAGGTAACCTCTCAGCCATTGAGTCCTTAATTGATGTCAACAACTTCCTGGAAGCTGTCTCACTCTGTCGGACGGAGCACAGAGCTCATGACGCAAGGGTCATGGGATACGTGGCCTGGACTCCTTCCCACTCTCTAAAGCTCAGCATTTTTGTGCATTTAAAATTATCTAGCTCCTGGCTTCTAAAGTAAAAGGAAGCTCATATTAAAATATATCAGCACAGGAAAGGTATTAAATAAAAATCAAAGGCTGTCTGCATTGGAGTTGAAGAAAAAGACAGGGTTCATGCCCTCCAGGGCAAGAGTGTCAACCCTGGGAAGGGAGGGTGGAGGGCAAATGAGAGGTCTGGAGAGACAGGAGATTGAGGCAAGCATGACTTTATTTGGCCACCACTGACCCATCACACAATTTCAAGCCGGTCCACCTTCCACACGCCACTTGACGTGTATGGCCGGGTAATGGAGCAAGACCACTACAAGCTGTCAGCAGTGAGCCGGGGGTAAAGAAGGCAGGGCCAGAAGGTGAGCGGTATGGTCAGACACACAGAGAGCAACAGCAAGATGTCAAAGCCAACTCTGCGTGGCAGAGTGGAGTTCAGGGCACGGCCGTGGTTACACACTGAGAGAGCAAAACAAGAGATACCAAATCCAGTGAGGGTGTGAGAGTCTAAGCTGGCACATCCAAGGTCAGGTTGCAGTGCAAGGTACTGAGAGTGCCTGGAGTGGCAGTCACTACTGGGGCGGGGGGAGTCCCTCTCACGCCCTCATAAGCAAGCATTTTAATGTGTCTAGTGTGCATTCTTTCATGTGTATATGTTTCTGGAAAATGCATATTGTGGTTTTATATGCACACATTTTGGCTTATATACATGTTACCATGGTCTCATTGCCCTTTTCTTAACTCTTTGCAATCAGCTCTATTTTCAAGATCCTTCCATGTTGCTCCATGAATATCCAGTCCTGTTTCTAATCACTGTACACTAGTCCGTGGCAAGCACCCAGCATACTGTCTTATGCCATCCCTTGGTAATGGTGGCCCAGACTGCCTCCAACCACACCCCCTAGCCTCACAAAACAATGGAGCAACAAGCACCCTTATGCATGCCCCTATGGACCAGTGGCAGAAATTTGTAGGGATACATGCTCAGGAGTGAAACTACTGGGTCATATAGAGAACATATTCTTAACAGCCACACAGGGTCAGGTGGCTCTCCAGAAAGCTCGCACAGTCTACACGCACGCCAGCAGGGCAAGGTTGTTCCTACCTCTGAGGCTTCTCTTTTGAGGGTCTGGGGCTCTGTTCTTTTCAATTTCTCTTTCTGTACCAGGCCTCTAATACCATTCAGACAGAAGCCCCAAATGAGGTGGTACTCGGCATATTCCCCAGGTGACCACGTAGGTACTCTAAGGGACAGCGCATGTTTGTGAGATTCTTCTAGCTCCTGCCTAAATGTGCCCTATTTATTATCAGGATTGCAGAGGACAAAATAACCAAGGCATATTTTCAGGCAATATCTTTCTAGCCTGTCCCAAGCCCCTTGACCTCCTGGCTCCAAATGCTAACATCAACAGACACACAAATAAAATGACTATTCAAAAATCTACACTGCATCAACCTGTGAGCCCAGTACGATTCTGAGCCAGCACACTGTGCTTTATATTGGCATTTCCCTGAGCGTGTTTTGTCATCTTTCTTGTAGTGAGTTATCTTCTCCTGTCCCTCTTGTTCTACCTTTGGTATTTTCCTTGGATTAGTCTACACTCCTCTAGTTGCATATATGCGTATGTGTATATGAATAATTGCAATACATATAGATTTGACTCAGCCTCTGCTGCCAAGAGGAGTAAAGGCGTAAAACTGTGTCTTGGATCTCTGGTCCAGAGGCACATAGCTCTTTAGCTTGTCTCTTTTTGCTTTACCTCTCTCTGATTGCATTCCCTCCTGCCTAAAGGTAAGGAACCATTCAGGGGGTCTTCATTTCTTTTCGTATCTTTATTCTTTTATCACAAATGGGCTTGTTGCAGAGGCTTCTAGTTGTTTCCCCCACAGCCATTCTTCTCGTTTTACATAGTAATAGGATTTTCAGCCGAGCCCAGGCTATCCCATGGGAAGCCTGTATTTCCCAGCTTTCTTGCAGGTGGAACTGGCTTCACGAAGGCACCTGTGTAACCATTCCTTGTCACCCCCACACTGGCTGGAAGGAAAGAAGGTGTGACTACAAGAGCAAGAGCATCATCTCGGACCATGACAAGGACAGTGCATAGTGAGGGTGACAGAGAACACACAGGGAAGGATCTTGGGTCTCAGATGATTGTTGAGCTCCCATGGAAGCCCTGGACTGCTTGCCTACCTTTTCAAATGGCAAAAACAAACCCTTGTGCAAGCCAATAATGTTCTATATTAGCCTGGCTAATACATATATGTTGCAGGAGCCAGCACACTTTTTCTGTAGTAAATATTTCAAGCTTTTCAAGCCATGCTTTTTCTGTTGCAACTATCCACCTCTGCCCTTGTAGCATAAAGGCAGCCACAGACAATATGTAAACAAATGAGTGTGGCTGTATTTTTAAGAAGCTGTATTTAGAAAAAGAGATATGCATTGGGTTAGACTTGTCCCACACGCTACAGTTTTACAGAGTATTTTTATCTGTTTTTAAACTTTACATAAATGGCATCATAGTCCATGTATCCTTCTGCTACTTGCTTTCTTCGCTCAATGTGGTATTTTTGAGATTTATGTATATCATATGTGTGGCTTTAGTTCAATTATTTCTATTGCTAGAAACTGTAGCATGGAATGAATGCTTCACAATTTATTCATTCATTCTTCTGTTGATGATGTTTCAGGTCAAAATAATTATGTTGGTGGTCTTTCAGGTTGTTTTTAATTATTCATTTTCACAAACAATATTCCAACCCACACTCATGGAAATGCCTCCCTATGCATGTGCGAGTTTCTATAGAATTCACACCTGGGAATGAAATTACTATATTCACATGGCATGTGCATTTTCAGCTTTGCTAGTTGTTTCCAAACTTTCTCTCCATGACGGTACTAATGAAACCCTCCATCAGGGCATGATGGTTCCCCTGGCTCCACATTTTTACCGATACTTGCTATTGTCAGACTTCCTAAATTTTGTCATTCCGATGGATCAGAAAAGTACCTCACTGTGATTTTAATTTGCACTTACCTGTTTACTAAGGAGGTTAAGCATTTTCTCATGTATTCACTGGTCATTTAGACTTCCTCTTTGTAAAATTCCCTGGTAATATCCTTTGTCTCTTTCTCTATTAGATTATTTGTATTTTGCATACTGATTTATAAGAGGTTTTCTCATACTCTGGATACTAATTATTTACCTTTTATAAGCTTTGCAATTATCTTTTTATAAGTCTGTAAGTGGATTTTTAACTTGCATTTTGATAGATGAATATTTTTAATTTTAATATCGTCAAATCTATCAAATTTCTCATTCTGGTTACTGATGTTGGCATCTTGTTCAAGAAACCTTTCCTATTTCCAAGGTAAAAAGACATTCTCTTGCACATTCCTCCCATATTTTGAAGTTTTCCCCTGCACATTTAGGTTTTTAAACCTAAATGTGAAATCCTAGAATTGATTTTAGTGTAGGTTTGAAATAGAGAATTTTTTCCATTATAGATCACCAAGTGTCACAGTGCCATTTTTAAAATAGCCTATGCATTCCTAATAGATTTGCAATACACCTGTCACATATCCAATTCCCATATATTCATGGCTTTATTTCTGAGATCTCTTTTCTGTTCCTTTGATCTCTTTTTTATTTTCTGTGCCAACACCACACTGTCTGCATCATTATAGCTTTATAATAAGCCTTGATTTCTGGTAGATCAATTCCCATGATTCTTGTTATTTTTCCTCAAAACTGACTTGGATATTCTTGGTCCTTCCTTTGCTCTCCCTAATAAATTTTAGAAGCAGCTCACCGGGTTCTATGAAAAAATGTTGTTGGGATTTTGCCTGGAATTGCATTCAATTGACAGATTCAACTGCAGATAATGACATCTTTGCAATACTGACTCTTTCTAACCACTCTATCTCTTGCACTTCCACAGCATCAGATGATAATAATTTGAGGCAAATTTATGGCCAATTGAATGGCTGTAACCAAAGATTGTTGATTAATGGTTCTGTGTCAATTCAGAGAAAAGTTTCCACTGCCTGGCTATAGGATTCTGTCCTTGGCCCTGTCCTTCTGAAAATAACTGTCAATCAATTATTCAGATGACACCAACCTGGTAGGCAGAGCACGTGCCACAGATGACATAATCAAAATTCAGAATGATCTCAACAGTCTAGTATGCTTGGCCGAAGCCCAGAAGATAAAATTTAACAAGTATAAATGCAAAGCCCAGCAGCAGTCTCTGAAATTCACTTGCACAAATGCCGAATGGTTGCAGAGGGAATACCAATTTGGCAGCAATTTATGTGAAAAGAATTTTGTGGCACAAGGGAGGCAGTTAGGTAGTCATTGATCACAAACCTAATATGAGGCAATAATATGATGTGGCTATTGAAAGAGCTAATGCAAACTTATTAAGGTACAATATCCAGTTCATGTCGATTATGGGCTCCCTGCACTCCAGTGTAATCTGATCGCATCCACAGCACATGCTTCACCTTTGAATGCCGCACTGACATATCTCAGGGCATCTAAAGAAGGATTAACAAAGCAGTGAGAGATGTGGAGAGCTTCCTATCCGAGGTCTGGATAAAGAGGTGCCCACGCTGTTATTGCTCCCGTGGCAAAGCAACAAAGTAAAAACCCACACTGTCCAGCCGACATAGGAAAAAACTCTCTAGCTTACCCTGAAAATGTCCCCAACCATGGAATGGTCAGGTGTGCAGGAGGTAGTGAATCTCTGCTGTTGGAATCATTCTAGCAGAGGCTCTGTGACCGTCTCCCGAGTATGAATCGGGCAGGACGCCTGCTTTGGGTAGAGCCCTTCATGGTAAGTGGCCATGGCTTTAAGATCACAACTTCTTTTCTGCTTCCTCCAGCACAATCTTCTTCAATCACAAATATGAAGAAGAAACAATACACAGGCAGGCAAGGGCAGGAGCACAGAGTAAGTACAAAATCCAGTTGTGCCCAGATTAGGAAGGATTTTGTCACCTTTTTTGTTTAGAAGAATGAATTTATGAAATATTTCAAACACCAGAAGTGCAAAGAACAACAAAACAAATACTCATGTATCTACCACCAAGAATTAACCATTGCTATGCTTTTCCACATTTGCTTAAGACTTTTTTTTAAAGAAGTTAGACATTACAAGTTGCGTTAAAGTTACAATACACCTATTCAGTCCCAGTTGGCATATATCCTTCTCATCTGTGTATTTAAACATTACTATACACATTTCCACAAAAGTATATAGGATTGTTTTGCATGTTTTTAAATTTTATAGGAATGGCTTCATGCTATTTACAATATTCTAAAACTTGCTTACTTAGGAGATCATTATAAACAAGGCTACAACAAGCATCTTTGTACACTTCCTGTTTGTATATGACTGTCTCAGAGTATATGCACCTAGAAGTGAAATTGCTGGGTTAGAATCACACATCTTACATGTTACTAGGTACTGCCAAGTCATTTGTACCCACCAGAGACAGAGTTCCCATTATCACACATTCTTGCTAATACTTGGTATCAAACATTTAAATTTTTGACAAATTGATAGGTATGAAATGACAATTGTGGGTCAGGTTTTTTTTTTTTTTTTTTTGCATTTTCTGGACACTAGTAAGATTGAACATTTTTCATATATTTATTGACTTGTGGAATTATTCATATATTCTGAATATTTATCCTTGATATCTCCTCCTACCTATGATTCTTTTTCTTGCTAGCTCTGCTCTGATTCTATTCTCACTCCACCCTGAGCCACTCTTCCCAAGTCACCTGTCATACAATATTTGTTGTCACTTACAAGGCCCAATGTTACCAACCAACTCTTCTGGTGGTTGGTAGCTTGTTTCCATCTTTTGCATGAAACTTGCAATTCCAGTAACGTCCATAGGTGGTGCTTTTGTTTACAGTAGGGAGTTATGAGACGACATTATGTTTATGATCGGGTCAATTTTCACCTATTTAGTTTTTTAATTAAAACATTACATTCTTTTCATAACTAATAATGAGTATTTATCTAATAAATTAAGAGCAAAGTTTAAAAAAATATGATGCCAAGACAAGTCGCAGATGTTAATGACAAACGTGATATATGCAATCATTGTTCATTCTACCTCTAGTTCTCTTTTTTATGTGGCACAACCTCGATTCACGTCAGCCTTCCCTGCGCGGGGTGGTAGCCACACTGTCTACCTGAGGCTGTTGTCAGCATTAACTGCACTAAGGTTTCAGGTCACCAGGGCTTATGGGAGGATGGGAGGGAAGGAGTCAAAACCAAGAATTATTAGCTTCCTTCAATCATCTTAGGACTTCTTTCCATTTCTGCTTGGGGCTTACCCTGAATTCCTTTTTTGCCCATGAGAGAGAAGTTACTATTGGCAACCAAGTTGTAAGTTTTTTCACCCATCCTAGTTCTACAAGTAGCCTGCACTACGTGGGTTTGTTTTCTAACTTCTACAACTGAGCATTCAAACAGCTGGCTCAGTCTTCAAACACCGCTTTTATCACACATTTTTCTTAAAGCAAATGTTTCTTGAGCCAGGTGTGGTGGTGCATACCTGTAATCCCAGCTACTCAGGAGGCAAAGGTGGGAGGATCGCTTGCAGCCAGGAATGCAAGACCAGACTGGGCAACATAGCGCTACTCCACCAATATTAAGAATAAAAAAGAAATGTTTCTTAAGCATTCACTTTCTGAGTGCTTAAAGTTAGAATTTGAACACACACACACAAAAAAATTAATGCACAAGAAGTATGATATCCCTTCGGTTCCCTGTCCCTACTCACAGACCAGACAGAACTGGCCACTAAGCAACCCAGAACCCTGCAAAGCAGTTAGCGTCTGACCTCAGCTCCCCGGACCAGTTCTCTTAATTTTTCCTTCTACCTTCCATCTTAACACCTAGCTTCCTTTCTGATTGCATGCTCCTGGAGACACAGAGTAGGGAGGAGTCAAAGCAATGCTTACATCTGCTAACAAATGACAATGAGTTAAAGAGATTGCATGATAAATATCAAATAGATGTGATGTACTGGGACCTTGCAATGGGTCACCTCATTTTGACTAAAAAAGATTAATAAACACTTAGATCCAGCCCAGCCATAGACGTGTTCTGAACACCTATCTCAAAGGTATGACTCTGTAGAGAGACACAGTAGGTGTTTACTAAATACTTGGAATTTGGGGAGGGGAAGATTGCACCCCTCTCTTTAGATTTCTGCATTGGCCTTCTGCCTCTCCCCAGGAAGGAGGGGTGCTAATCTGCAAGGTCAGGGCCTGAGAATGCCAGACAGCCGTGTTCCCTGGAGGCCGGCCCACTTAGCTGAACAGGGATGGGGATTTATGAGCACGCTGTCTATTCTACCTGACTGGGAAAACCAACCTCACCCACGCAGCTGGTTGGCTAAGCCCACGAGGCTCTGAATTAAGTGTTTTATAAGCATTACTTTCATCTATGAAACGGAAATCAGCCATTGTTTCTCAAATGCCAGACTGTCTAGGAAACCGTACGACCATCCTGGTCTCCAGCTCCTGAGCCTCTCAGCTCTGCGAGGCTGCCCTCTTCTCTCTCCCTCCCCGGCTCCCACTGCCCCTCTCTCCTGGAGACCCAGCAGCTCGTGCAAATCCTTCCCCACTAGTGCAATTTGCTTGAGAATCACTGTCCTGAACCACAGGGTTCTGATGGATATAATTGTTTAGCCAGACCCAAATGCCATCATTTAGGAATGTTCAGCTCTAGACAGCAGAGCGAGACCCAGGGAGGTCAGGAGGCCTCCTGGAAACTGCTGGGGGTGCAGGGGGACCTTCCCCTCTCTACAGCTCATTTTGATTTACACTGGGTGCCTTGTGTGACAGGCTACTTTATTATTGTGCATGGTTCTTCAAATGTGCCAATTTTTATGTTATCCAGACATTTTTTAAAGGTCCATGTCCTTGAAATATTATTCAGCCTTAAAAAGGAAGGAAATTCTGACACATGCTACAACCTGGATGAAGCTTGAGGACATTATGCTAAGTGAAATAAGCCAGTCACAAAAAGACACATACCGTGTGCTTCCACTCGAATGAGGTATCTAAAGAAGTCAACTTCATGGAAACAGACAGTGAAATGGTGCTTGCCAGGGGCTATGGGAGAGGGAAGTGGAGAGTTGTTTAATTTCAGTTTTGCAAGATAAAAGAGTTCTGGAGACTGGGTGCCCAACAGTGTGAGTATAATTAACACTACTGAACTGTACACATAAAAATGGTTAAGATGGTACATTCTGTTGTGTGCATTTAACCACACTTTTTTAAAAAAAGTCCACGTCTATTTCTTTTGTAGTTACCCCAGTAATGCCTTGCACCATGCATACGCTGTCTCCATCAAAACATTTTTATTAGTCATTGCAGGCATTTCTGCACCGTGATCTTATTTAATGTAATTGAATCCTCACTACAGCCTTGAGAGAAAAGTATTTTATCCCAATTATAATAATAGACAAGGAAACAGAGGTTCAGCAACATTCTATGACTTGCCTTCAGCTAACTTGAAACAAAACTAGAGGAACCCAGGTCTCCAACTCCAGGTAAGCATTATTTCCACAGTTATTACCTCAATTTATTCATTAACCTAGAGATCCGGAACTGAATTCTTCAAGTTCAGACTCAGAGAAAGTATCTCAAAAGCCCCTTCAACATCAACAGTTGAGGATACTACTCATATGTCAGCCAAGGCTGGGAAGCTTGCATGTGTGTGTGAATATTGCCAGAAAAAAGAAACCACCACTTCATGTGTAAGGAGAGACTCTCAAACGGCAAAGAAAGATTACAGTGGTTCTTCCTTGTACATTGTTGGTGGGAATATAAACTGATACAGCCATTATGGAAAACAGTATGGAGGTTTCTCAAAAAATAAAAATAGAATTACCATATGACCCAGCAATCCTCCTTCTAGGTATATATCCAAAGGAAATAAGATCATCTCAAAGACATATCTGCATTCCTATGTTCACTTTGCAGCATCACTCACAATGACCAAGATACGGAGACAACCTCAGTGTCCAGCAGTGGCTGAGTGGATAAAGAAAATGTGGTACACACACAACGGAATATCATTCAGCCTTACAAAAGAAGGGAATCTTGCCATTTGTGACAATATGAACCTGGAGGACATTATGCCAAATGAAATAAGCCAGGCACAGAAGGACAAATGTTGCATGATCTCACTCACACGTGGAATCTAAAATACTCAAACTCACGGAGGCAAAGAGTAGGATGGTGGTTACCTGGGGTGGGGAGTGGGGGAAACGGGGAGATGACCAAAGGGTACGAAGTCCAGGTATGCAAGACGAGTAAGTCCGGAGATCCACCATAGGACATGGTGACACAGTTAACACTCTATAGCATACTTGAAACTTGCTCACAGGGCAGATCTTGGGTTTTCTCACCACAAACAGAAACAGTAACTACGTGAAGGGATAGATACGGTAATTAGCTGGACCGTGGTGATTATTTCACAATGTACATGTATGTCAAAACATCACATTGTATGCCTCAGATATGTACAATTTTTGTTGGTCAATTATACTTTAATAAAACAGAAACAGAAGAAAAAGAAATATTGATACAATAGTTCTCAAATCCAGGCGACTAAGCCAACGGCAGAACAGGCCTCGGCATCGGTTGCCATGGGCAACATAGCACAGTGCAGTCTCCGTGCCCTTGGCATGCACGTGGCTTGCTGTCCTCGGGCCTCGCAGCTGAGGCGGTCTGAGCAAGGACCACCAACACAGAGTGAGAGGACAGTCTGTCCTCAAGGACTGTCCACCCCGTCTCTCTCAGCTACAGGAGAGAGAGAACTGGGAGAACGCAGAGGGAAGAGACCGGAAGGCAGAAGGGATGGAGAGTGTGGCCAACAGATACGCTACAGTGGAGGGAGTGTGCATGGGTTTGAAAACTGGAATCTTCTGAGGCCAACAATTCTGATGAAAAACCTGAGGCTACTGTTGCTGGCATGAGAAAGTAGCACAGTCATGCTTTGGGGTCTCCGCCTGGGTCACCCCCACTCTCCCCTTACTATTTAAAAGTAGGGGTGGAATATGGGAAATTCCAATTTTTTTCATTAATGGTCTTTCCTTTGCTATTTTAGTTTTCTCTAAACAAACCCACAACCCCCAGGATCTCCTCTTTCTCCTGGGATCTTTTCTCCACCCTTCCCCTTACTCTTATCCTCACCTTTTTCTCTGCTTGCCTGATCTGGGCCCTGAGAGGGAACCACATGGTGTGCTGGGGAGGGCCAAGGAGATGGCTCTCCCCACGGAATGACAGAGGACTGGGGCTCAAGCTGTCCTGAGTTTCTCCAGAGCCCTGCTGAGGTCGGCAAGGGCACAGCTTTCAATTTCCAGCTAAGCCTGCTGCCTGCACGTCCCAAGGCATGTCCTCTTGTCTCTCGCGCAACAGCTGAACATGTAAAACCAGGAAAAGGTAAGAGCACAGCAAAGCTGGAACCTTTCAATCAATAAGCAAACATATTAATCCTAGCTTTGCGGTCTCTGCGAGGCCCACCCACAAGGCTCACACTTAGCTTGAGTAGACAAGGTTGGTGCACAGGAAATACATATCGTCCCGGTGACCTTAGGTATGTCACTCAGCCCCTCTGACCCTCAGTTTCCCCATATGGGAAATTGGATGGGGATGTAGAAGAGGAGGAGAATACCTCTCCTGCCTCCCAAGGGCACATGAGATCACATGTCTCTGCAAAAGCTGTTGGAAAGGTGGAGTGAGGAACCGTCCTTTGCTTCTGATCCCCATTTCATCTCCAACCCACCACCCCCCAGTTGAGGACATGTACATAACACTTCCCAGAGCCCTGGTTATATGGGTTAGGGTGGTTTCCTGTCGTGCCCAGCTGACAGTAATATACGCTGCATTTGAAGCCAGTTGGAACAGGCCTCCGAAGGCAGCTTTAAAGCCAGGGCACCGGGACAGGTTGGCTCTCACAAGAACGAGCAGAAGCCCGGCTGCGGAGACCCAGGAGGCTGGGAGGCCTCTGCAAACCCATCTGTGGTCCTTTGTGTTCCAGGTAGGGACAGGGTAGGAAGCTGAGCGAGTTTAATCCATTCACATTCAGTGTTATTGTCGATAGGTAAGGATGTACTCCTGCCATGTTGCTATTTGATCTCTGGCTGTTTGGTGGCCCACTCTTCCTTCCTTCCTCCCTGTTTTCCTTTGTCAAAAGTGATTTTCTCCAGTGGTGTGTTTTGATTTCTTGCTTTTTATTTTTTGTGCATCTGCTGTAGGTTTTTTGATTTGAGGTTACCATGAGGCTTGCAAAAAACATTCTATAACCAATCATTTTAAACATGACAACTCTGCTTACAAACAAACAAAGAAGCAAAGAGAAATCTAACAGAGACTCTACCCTTTTACTCCACCCCCCACACTTTTTAACTTTTTGTTGTTTCCATCCATATCTTTTTATACCATCTGTGCCAGCGTGGCCCTGAGTTTCAATGTAAAGCCCCACAGTCACTTCACTCTCCCTCCCCTGGGCACGCAGATTCAGTCTCCACTTGGACGAGGGGTGGCATAGGCAATGCCCTCTTCAGTGCCTCCTTCCTTGATATAATGTCAAAACCAGCTAGTATGATCACTCACCTGTTTTTTGGTTCTTCTGAAGGTGCTTGCTTGTGTGGGTAGTTGTAGAATTAGGTGTTTGCAGAGGGACGTTCACTAGAGGTTTCTATTGGGCAAGCCTGCTCTGCACTCTTCCCCCAAAATGGCTTTTTAACAGCGAGTATTCCATCTAAAGGCTCCGAGGAGGCAAGACTTTAAGCCACATCAGGCTGCCCGCAACCCATGTTGGGGCCTGGTCTGTGACGGGTCATTGTCATTCAGGTCAACCCGTTGGTCATTTCTGTTCATCTGTCAAATAAGATTCCCAGGCCAGCCCATGTTATGGTGTCAGGCCCTTTCTTGCAGACTAAGAGGCATCAGAGCCCCTTGGGCCTCGGGTTGGAAGAGACATTCCCATGTTATTTAACGCCTTTCCCCCCACGCCTTGCTCCTGTATGATGAGAATGGCTCGAGAACTGTAGGCCTCAGCTGTCTACCTGATGGCATGTTTAGCAGGGACCTAGAAGAAAAGCAGGTTACACTCCTCCAAAAAAGATGCCAGTTTTTCCCTTACCTGGCAGTAATAACAATAATAGCAGCGAAGACTTACGGAGCCTTTACTCTGTACCATGCTTTCTCCCGAGTGCTTTGCTTTTTAAATGTGAACTACCTAATCCTCACTTTCGCTAAGCCCCATCCCAGCTTAATGAGGGTGAGGAAGCAGCTCAGGCATATTTACATTGTATATATTTCCATAAAGGATGCTATGATGGAGAAGCCCTGGGGAACTAAGGGAGCTGGGATCTACGCTCCAAGCTCCTTATCCAGTGGCAAGGCTGATGTGTCTGAGCAGTGAGGGATGGGAATGCTGGGGGTGGGGTCATTCCCGAGTCCCTCGTGTATGCTGTATTGGCAGGAGCCGGCCCTGCCCCTCTTGCCCACCTAGGGTAACAGGACTGCAGTGTTTATAGGTTCAGGGCCATGAGTTTGGGGGCAGGCGTGTGCCTTGCGGTGGACACAGCCTACCTTGCCTGGACTAAGGGCTGACTATTTGCGAAGAGGCTGCTTCTGGCTGTGCACACTACCCATGGGAACACAATTCTTCCTCAAGTTGCGCTGAAACCCAACTCCTTAGGCATCTATTGTTCTGTGCTCCACAGAGCTAAAACAGCTGGCTACCATCAGTAGTACGGCAGCACATCGCACACCCGTGGAGGGGCAGGCCAGCTCCTAATCTGCTGGCCTGCGGGCTGGCCCGAGCACCCTGAGCTAGGCAGTGAGGTGGCTGAGGAGGCTGGGCAGTTGCCAAAAATCCGAAGCGGGTAAAGAGATACGTATTTCTAGCCTCAGGGCTCAAGGCGTGTGGACAGGGCAATGCCAGGGACCCAGTCATTAATACAGCCCTGCTCTCTGCTGCCTGTGGACACAGAGTAAGGTGCACTGACAGCAGCCCGAGGGCTTCTGCTGTTGGTTTCTTTGTTTGAAGCTACAGCATCAAAAGTCTGCTGTCCAGCTCCTACGTGCCTGACCAGCTGTTTGGCTGGCCCTGCAGACTGAGAGGGCCTTGCTAGGGGAAGACCATATGTCATTGTGATCAGGTCCCTTGGGAACCCAGATTCTCAAACTTACAAGGATATTACAAAATCACCTGGGAGGGTTGTTTAAATGTGCACTGCCCGGCCCCTTTCTCAGACATTTGAATTCAGTAGGTCTGGAGCTATAGGAAATTGAACGTTGGTAGACATCCCAGGTAGACAGCCTGGGACCTTATTTTGAGGACCGCAGCCTGCAGAGTGCAGCAGAGTTCCTTTGCCCCTCCATGCACGGTCCGTGCACAAGCAACATCTATATCATTGATAATGCTCAAGCCCCACCCCAGACCTACTGAATCCACAGCTACAGTTTAGCCAGATCCCCCTGGGGAAGGATCCGCATGTATATTGCAGTTTGAGAAGCACCACTCTGGGGAAGCAGTTCTCAAACTAGCGTGAATCCGAATCCCCTAAAGAGGGCCCAACTAAACAGATTGCAGGGCCCCACCCCCAAAGCTTCGGACTCAGAAGGTCTAACTGGGGACAGGAGAATCTATAGCTCTAACAAGACCCCAGGGGATGCTGGTTCTGGACCACAATTTGAGAACTACCACTCTAGTCTAGACCAATTTTGCTCAGCTCTGCTTCATATTATCATCCGCTGGGGAGATTTAAAAATTACTACTGTCCAGGTCCTGTAGCTCAGAGGCTCTGGTTTCCTCAGTTCAGGGCCCAGTCTGGGCATCTGGATGTTCAGCAGCTCCCCAGCTGCCTTTAACATCCAGACAAGATTGAGAACCGTTGTTCAGACACCCTGGACACAAATTCCAGCTGGGAACCTGAGAACATTACTTAACCTCTTCAAGCTTAAATTCTTTCAAGTAAAATATGCATGATACTCCTCACCTTTCAGGATTCTTATGGAAATCAATGATGCAATGGAACCAAAGTACCAGGCACATAACAGGTGTTCAACTCACCTCACCCTCCCGTGACACTGTCTGCATGGGAGCCCCCGTCTCTCAGCACCTGACGCCCAGTTCCTTCCATCAGACACACATTTATTGAGTCGCACCTGCGTGTGCCAAGCGCTCTTCCAGGTGCTGAGGGTACAAAGGGGAAAGCACAGACCTGGTTCCTTAAGAACCTTAAATTAGCAAGGAGCTTGAACTCTGGTGGGGGAGACAGGAAACAAAGGTTTTCAAATTAAGTTTTAAAATATGAAAGGTCCTATGAAGGAAATAAGAGGCCAGACTTGGCAGGGGGGAAATAGAGCCTGTTATGTAGGTGGTCGCTGGTCAGGGAGGGCCTCTCTGAGGGACAGGAGGGAGTCCTTTCTGTCCCAGTGGCCCCCTTTGGTGGCTGGCGTGAGGCTTTCTGAACCAGCAGTGCTGACATTACTAGTGTAGGACATAGGTCATACCGAGGCCCTGTCTCCCACACTGGCTGCAGCCTAGTGTCCCCTGATGGTGGCCGTGGAAGAGGCTGATGCCATAACACAGACAAGTCTGGGCATTCCGACACTTTCTAAGGGACTGGCAGGCACCGGCTGCCAACAAAAGCCAAGCCAGAAGGACCATGGCTCCCTGGCCACTGTCTTATGGTTCCTCAAACATGCCCGCAATGCAATCCGCTAGGATATGGGACTGAGAGTGTGGCTGGGGGCGGGGAGGGGAGAGACCCACCTGAGAAACCAGGACTGGGAGGTGAGGATGGAAAGGCAGGTGTGTTCGTCTGTTTGTGCTGCTATAACAGAGAAGCAGAGGCAGGGAATTTATTTTAAAAAAGAAAACAGAAAAAGAGATGTATTTCTTGGAGACTGGGAAGTCCAAAGTCAAGGGGCCCACATCTGGGAAGGGCCTTCTTGCTGCATGTCCCATGGCAGAAGGCAGAAGAGCAAGAGAAGGCTAAAGTCACTTTTATAACAAACCCACTCCTGCAATAAAAACATTAATCTATTCACGAGGGTGGAGCCCTCATGGCCTAATCACCTCTTCACAGTCCTACCTTTCACCACCATCACAATAGCAATTAAACTTTAGCATGAGTTTTGGGGAGCATTCAGACCACAGCAGCAGGCCAAAGCCACGCTTCCCCATCATGACAACCCACCAAGCAGCCCAGGACCAGCTTGGTCCTGACATTTGGATTTGGCCTTCCGTCTGTCCACTCGAGACCATGTGTCTGAAGCCCCAAGCCCAGCCACAGTCCTGGCAGGTACTGAGAAACATAGAAGACCCAGGAAATGCTGAGATGATGCTGAGCACCTACGGAGATGCTGATACACTCTACGGAGATATTTAGATTCACAAGCGCTCAGACCAATGGCCAAAGTAGACACCAACCTCTGGCAATAAACCAAGAAAACGGAGCACGTTTTTTCCTGCCCACACTGAAACCTCCACATGCCAAGAACTAGACAGTGTCAAAGGTGTCCTCTCACCTTGTAGTCTAGGTTTCTATAATATTTTGTAGATGACAAGCCTGAGAAGTTGGGTGACCTGTCAAAAGTCACGTGGCCGGTTACACAGCATCCCTGACTTCTGTTCCTGTCGTGTTGGAGTTTGTTGTACTGTGCTGTGTTCTTCCCGCTATCTGATGGGGTTGAGAACCTGTGGGTCGTTCAAGTCCAGGTTGTAATTGGTGCTCACTTTCCTAGAAGCTCGGGAAGGCTTCTGCTACCCACACGCTACTTGCTGTCTGCATGGAGAAGGAGTTCATCCATCTGTCTGTGAACCCAGCAGGTGGGGATGGCGTGGGAATGTAATGTACATGCTTTATTGGGTCTCAAACAAGATGTCAGCAGGCAACTCTCCCCACGTCTGTGGCTCACAAATATCTGCTGCCCCGCCTTCTACTTGTTTATTTACCTCTGTTTCTCTCACCATATTTTAACTCTGCATATCAAGATAAGAAAAGTAACTCTGATTGAGTGCTTACCATCTGCCAAGTGCCTTAAGTACGTCATTTCATTTATTTTAATCTTTACAACAACCCCAAATGATAGATATAATTATGCTGATTTTCCCAGTGAGGAAACTGAGGCTCAGAGAAGTCAAGTGACTTGCTCAAGCTAGCACATCTAGCTTTCTTCAGAAAACGGAGCATCTGAATTTGAATTTTAGACAGAGTCTAGAGCTGTCTCTGTTGACCAGCATGCCACGGTGCCTCCCCTCCCCAGTGGGGCTGCCCCTTCTCCACCTGGTAGCTTCTGCAACATCGTGGGCCAGGGGAGTGGAGGTCGCCCCAAGGGCATGTCCCCCTCTCCCAGGGGACCCTGATCTTTGAGCACCCCCAGTCCTGCTTGAGACATGAGTTGGCTCATTGTCATTACCAACCCAGGGACATAGCCACCGATGCAAACAAGCTTACATTTCCCAACAGATACAAATGGATTTTTGTGAAGTCTTCAAAACAAAGCTGCTCTGCTAAGCCCTCCATGAAGGTGCAAATTGCTCATCTGATTTAAATGTGTCCCTGGTTTGCTTGGGTCCCATCAAAAGATTTTGATACAAGGGTCATGAAATAATAAATAAAAGTTTCTGCTATGAGCTCTACTCCTATTTGAGCTTGAAATGAATTCTTAGTTGCCTGTGGTGGGAGCCAATTTCTGTATTTTAAAATGAAATTGGCAAGCAAGACAAGGACTAGACAGAAATGAACCAATAAACCAAGAGCAGGGATTAATTAAAGTCCTGGAGTTTGCCACAGAACAGCCACAAAGGAAAGAGGGTCGTAGCACTTCTTCCAAGAAAGACAAGTTGGGTGTTGTTGGTTTTTTTTGTATGTTTCTAGAAAAATAATTTAATTTTGACACCATCTCCACAAATGGACTGGGCTTATCTTTCTCCCGTGGAGAGTAAAGATTGCCCTTTTTCTGGCCAGAGGGGAATCTCATTTCCCTTCTCCTTATCATTTATTAGAAATCAAAATATTGTTTCAAATGGATGTGTTTAATATTTCAGACTATATAATGTGCCCAGCACAAAGGGCAGCGTCGTAGGCAGACAACAAAAGTCAGAGAGGAGATGACAAACGACCCTGAATCGCATGGCCACAGATTTCTCTCCAATCTATCCCTCCTTGTTCCGTGAGGTGTGGCTTGTTACTCGAACTTCCTCCAATTCGAAAATGGGGGGGAAACATGAAGATTTCCCTCCCCTAGTTTACAGTGTAGACGTATTCCAACAACATTAATTATAGCGTCCACTGTCCAAAGCAAATTCCTCTTTCCAAATGATTTTGGTCAATCTTTGGTTAAGATGTATTTTGACCAAGATGTATTCTTGATGTATTCAAGATGTATTTGATCAAGATGTATTTGGTCAAGATGTATTCCCAGGGAAAACTCCATCCCATAAAATAGGCTGAAAATTTTGACAAGGAAAAAACTTAAGACCTAGGTCATATCTATGAGCAATATGGTCCAAATTTGTGCCTTATTTTTCCTTTGTGGCCTTTTCTATCACTCAGAGGTTTCCTTTACCACTGGCAGCCACCTTTTCTCACCTCCTCTCATCTCTAAAGACCTGGTGATACATCACTTCCTAGACTTTCCTTCCCTCCCTCCTTCTTTCTGAGTGTTTAAAATGCCTGATGGAGCTGACCTATGGCATTCACAGGTAGCTGTCTCCATTTGTCTCCACTGAGCAACTCCAGAACCCCAGCCCCCAAATACCTGATATTCTAGACTTATCAATTTGGCAAGTTTGAAATCCAGTATATCAAGTTTACCCCCAACGAGGGCCCTTCTACTCACCCATTGACAGATCAGAGCGCGGCATTGTGACAACGCAGCTACTCAGTTACCGAGCGCTCTGAACGTGTGAAGCGCCATGTGAACACTAAGTCACAATGTTATGGTTGCATCTGAAAGATGTGCGCATCACCCGGGAGCATCAGTAAGTCAGTAACATAATTTGCAATAAGTCATCATTAATTAACGCTAAATTATGAGGCCCTTCTTGGGGAAGCAGCATATTAAATTGACATCGGTATGTGAAGAGTTCATTATGGTTAACGGTATGAGAACACAAACTGAAGGACTTAATAGTGGATTAGAAGGTGTTTATGTCCAAACATCTCAATGTGGGCCCACAGCTGCCACACTCCTGCAAAGATGTTAGCTTGTTGCTAAGGAGGGATCATGGGAGACTTGGAAACTTAGGAAGAGGCTCTCCCAGCATGGGATAATGAGGTATGTGGAAGCATGGAGAAATACACGAGACAGTGGGCTCACCTGGCGCCCCGGTTCTTCCCTCCCTCACACCATTTCCACCAGAGTCTGGTGGCATGAGGAGGAAGCAAGGAGCAAGGACATGTCAGCAGCAACGGCCACCTAGGGGAGGGGGAAGGGTCAGATTCACCCGGGGAACAAGGCAGGCAGGGATGCAGAGGAGGGTGGGGAGGATGGGTGGAAAACTCATCAACTGATTCCATTTTGCCACCCCAATCCCCCCTTCCCCACCCCACCTACTGCTATAAAATGATTTTGCCATGTTTAATGTTATTGCTGCAAATCCAAAGGTCAAGTGATCCTGACATAAATTTGTGAGGCACATGGTCATAAATCAACGTTGTCACAGCTAACATAATCGCCACTCTGTATAGGCATTATCATACGAATAAAATGAAAGGTTGCACATGGTGCAAATGCTGATTCTCCAACACCCGCACTTCAGTGTCCCAAAGACTCACTGCAAGAAAGCAACCAGACCTCCAGAACCACAGGCGTCGGACACAGCACGTTGTGGCTACAGCCCCGGGGCACCTCCTTTGTCCCCCAGGGTGGCAAGCACACTTCATTCCCAAGTCTCTGTACTTAGTCGTGATAGGTGCTTATTAAAAAAGAGGAACATTTCTTCTGCTCCTAACAAAAGACTAGCATAAAGACCAAACAGTGCGAAGTCTTTATTTAAAGAGATGTATTATTTTTCATGCATTCATTCATTCAACAAACATTCCCTGGGCATTCTGCTGGCAGTCAAGACGCAAAAAAAAGCCAGACTGACAGGCTTACCCTCAAGGCACTCTCGTGCTAGCAGGAGAGAGAGAGAGTCAAGTCCAAAAATAAGCGAACAGTTATCAAATGGTGGAGGGGGAGAGGGGTTCTCAGGTTGTGCAGAGCAGGTAGGGACAAGGAAGGTGGTGGCGGATGCTTCTCAGAAACGGACACACAGAAGATGAGGATCATCTGGGGGTCAAGGCCAAGGCCATTCCACACGCAGGGAACAACCTAGGCAGAGACACAAAGGCCATGGAGGAGGAAGACCTTCCTACCACCAGCCCTGTCCCCTCCAGCCAGAAAGGACTGGACCAGGCTGGATACGAGATCTGTGCTGAGCCAATCATTTTCCTCTTATGGGAGGACCAGACTAAATGAGTCACCTGTCCCGAAACTGAGAACTCAAGTGTCACCTCTGCCACTGGGGCCATGTATCCAGGGGCAAGAAGAGAAAGGGGTCTGTAAAGAGAAACAGAGAAGGAAATAAGCACACAGAGCAGGGCAGACCAAAGACACAGTGTGAGCCCACAGCAGGAGGAGAGAGAGAACAACAGCTTTCAAGGGCCCAGGTTAGACCCTCGAGAGGCTCCATTATTCTTCTGGGCTGTGAGTTCCATGCAATGTTTTCTGCTCATTTGAATAAAGCTCCCTTAACTCAAGACAGCTGGAGTAGGACTCTGGCTGGGACACTGGTGAACAAGAGACAATGAAGGATCCTGAGTGGAAATGGGCTATCCCGCACCCTGGCATGTGGCGCCCACTGCCAGGGTGACCTCGGACCCACTCCTGCTAATCATCACCACCAGGAAGAAATGAGAAGACTGCAGGCAAACCAATTGGATTAGGGACAGAGGGGCTGGGTTCACCAGAAGGTCTTCAACCTACTCATCAGCTTCTTATAAAGATAAAATCTCTGAGGCACTTGCAGCTTCTCTGGAGAAAGACGTGAGATAAATACAAGGTATTGTTAACAAAAGGGTCTTTCTTCTTTATTATAAAGCTATTGGAAAGGAATTGCTTTTCCAGGCCATAAGGGAGCCGCAGCCCTATCTCAACAGGTAACCTTGAAAATCAGACACAATAGCTGTCCCTTTTCTCAATTCTCTTTCTTCCCATACCCACCATCCCTCCCAAAGCACACTTATCCATTCATAGCCTTTTTCATGTAATGAGATTAACAACACCTCCTCTTCTGCATACTGAGCAACCCTGGCTGTGGCTGGGCTGGACCCTGCCCTATCTTGGTAGCTCAGCACCCGTCATGCCTGTCCAGTGATGTTGCTGAATTCTGGGTGGGAGGACTCACGGCAGAGAAAGGGAGATCTCTCGCCTGGTCTTCATGAGGACCGGCCTCCCAGGCTAAAATAAAGGGTATATACAGCACCCTGAGGAATTCTGCTTTTGAAAGAACAAAGGAAAAGTTGCTCCTGCCTTGTATAATTTCTTCACAATTCTTTCTGTGGGGACAAGATGTTTGTGTCAATAAAACTGTGTTTAAATATTTCAAATGTGTATTGTCATTGGAATGCAACCCGTAGACCTACAGAAAGACACAGATGAAGAAGAGGGAAATGTCTGGAATGAGGCAGATGAGGGTTCATAAGAGGAAGGAGTTAGATACATCAGCTTTGTAAAAGCTGAAGCCAAGAAGCCAGGGGCAAGAATGGAGGAGCAAACATTTTCTTGGTGTTCGAGGATGCTGAAGGAAAATTCTGTCCTAGGGGCAGAAGCAGCAGAAACCATTGTGACTGGGGACTTACTCCCCATAGAAGAACTTCCTAATCAACCTGTGAAATCTGCTGGGAAATACAGGACTTCGAGGAGTCCTGGTTCATGGAGAGCTCCTGAAATGCTCTTCCTATGAAATGAAGTTTGGGGAAGTAGCTGGATCACTTGAATGCCATCCAGACCTCTGAGCCTTATAATGTCTCCAGTGAGACTCTCCAATGGGACAGTTTTCCATGCCTAACGTTTCATCCCAGGGATGTTCCAGAAGGCTGAGGTTTCTCCTGCAGTCCACACCAGCTCCTGGGGCACTGGCAGAGGGGCTTGGCATCTCATGGGCACATATTCAGATTCACTGTCATTTGGACTTGACAAGGACACTAGAATCACCAGGTACAACCCTCATCTCAGATACTACAACACAGTTGAAATTTTAGGTCATTAAATATGAAATGTCCAATTTCAAATCAAAACTGTAGCTCATTATATCTCAAACAAGAAGCAGTACAATTAATCAAAGTGTGCACCTAAACTAGTGACATAGTATTGCCACCTTAACAGTAGCTTGTTTATGCCAGCAGCAAAGAAGCCTGGAGAGTGAGCGGCAATGAATTTGTAAAAGGTGTTTTCCACATCTTGTTGAGAACTGAATATTTTTCCTTGCAAGAAGTGGTCTGAAGCCTGGAAGAAGTGGGAGTCATTTGGTACAAGGTCTGGTGAATACAGTGGATGACAGAGAGTTTCCAGGTCCAGCTTCTGTAGTTTGAGCAGCATTGTTTTTGTGACATGTGGTCTTGCAAGAGGATTGGCCTGTCTCTGTTGACCAATCTTGGCTGCTTAATCACAAGCATCCTCATCATTTCATCCAATTGGTTGCAGTAGATATCTGCTGTAATCAACTGACCAACTTTCATGACACTGTAGTGGATAATACCAGTGCTGGACCACCAAACAATATTAGCTTTTTTGGATGAGTATTCGGTTTGGGACTATGTTTTGGCACTTCACCTTTATCCAACCATTGTGCCGAATGCCTGCAATCGTCAAAAAGAATCCATTTTTCATCACACATAACTATGCAGCACACAATGGTTCACCCTTAGGTCATCACAACAAACAAAGGCAAGCTTCGAGACAATTTCTTCTGACACTCATTTAATTCATGCAGAACCCATCTATCCAGCTTCTTTCCCTTGCCAATTTATTTCAAATGGTCCAATATTGTTGGAATAATTATGTCAAACCTTGCTGCTAATTCACGAGTAGGTTGAGATGGATTCGCTTCCACTACAGCTTTCAGCTCATCATTGTCCACCTTGGTCTCAAGGAGCCCACATGGCTCATTTTCAAGATAAAAATCACCTCAATGGAACCTCCCAAACCATCGAAATGCTGTGCATTCATTAGCCACATCCTTCCCACTTTCCAAATACTTAATCATTGATACTTTGAGCTGTCTGTGCTGCATGGGTTCCATGATGGAACTCATATTCGAAAATAACACAAATTTTTTACTTATCCATGATTTCACAAAAATTTCTCTAAAACAATGTGAAAGATAATCACAAGCCAAAACATGTGTTTGAAAGACTGAGAATGTAACTTCACAATAAAAATAAAACAAGAAGTGTCAAAGTGAAATGTCAGAGATATCAACTGTCAAACTTAGCACTTAAGGAAATCGGACATTTCATACTTAATAACCTCAATATTTTTGCCATTCTCCAGGATTCTCTAGAATGAAGTTGTTCCTGTTTATATTTTATACATCTGTGCTGTCACTGTCACTGTTAGAACCTAACTCCTCCTGTTCAGCTGGCCACACAGCAGACATGGTGCACTGTGCTTGAACTTGCCCACTATACTGGAAGAGACTGGTACTTTGGCGTAAACAAGTTCTCCAGAATAGCTCCTTGGGTTACATGACCTCTTAAAATTTGTCTCGAGGTGAGCCTGGGTCCTGTGCTTCAAAAACAGGATTACTTAGGAGACCATGCATTTGTTATCTATTGCTGTCTAACAAGTTACCCCAAAACTCAGTGGTATAAAGCAACAAACATTTAGTATCTCACAGTGCCTCTGGGTCAGGATTCTAAGCGTGGCTTAGCTAGGTGTCTCACCTCGAAGTGTCTCACAAGCTATGCTCAAGGTGTCACCAGGACTGCAGTCATCTCAAGGTTCAGTGGGGGAACATCTACTTCCCAAGTTGACTTGTGGCTGTTGGCAGGATGCACTTGCTCACAGATGTTGGACCAGGGCCTCAGTTCCATGCTGGATGCTGGCCAGAGGTCCCTACCCCCAGTTCCTTGGGGAGGGGAACATGGCCTCTCCATAGACCAGCTCACAACATGGCATTCTTTCCACCAGAGTGAGCAAGTGAGAGAGTAACGGAGAGCACAGAAGATGGAAGCCACAATTTCCTGGGAACCCAACTCAGAAGTGACATTATTTTGTCACAGTCTGTTTATTAGAAGTGAATCACTAGGTCCCGCCAAGGGGAGGGGATTACACAAGGACATGAATCCCCGGAAGCAGGGGTCATTGTGAGGCCATTTTAGAGACTGCTTGTCACAGACTACTTTACATATTACCTTTTCATTTACATGTCTCTATTATTAGCTTCGGCAAAACAAAACAAAACCACCACCACCACCACCCTGACCAGATTCACGCTGTCCTTGCAGTAGTCAACTGCCACCACTAAGTAAAGGGTAGACCCAGTGGTCATATTTTTATATATCACCTCCCTTCACCCCACATCTGCCAGGAAATCTCACCAAAGCTGGGCCAATCAGAGTCTTCTCCACGGAATGAGTCATTTAGATGTGCAAAGTTAAGCTGAATAGCCATGTAGAAGCAAGGCCAGAGCCACCAGGATGTACTGAGCAAAGCCACGCACAAGCTGAAGTTATGAGAGCGTGGAAACCAGGCACAAGCTAAAGTAGCCAATCTGCAAAGAAGAGGCTAGAAGAGGCATATAAAGAGAGATACAAGGACACAAGGTCATAAGGCCTGAGACAGAGACACCGGACCAGAGAGAAACTTCCTCAAGCCTTGCCTCTTTTTGTTTTCCCTGTTTATTTGGTCTTTGCAGCATACCTTCCTACCCTCCATTTGAGCTGGCCTATGTGGGTTTGTTTCTTTGCAATCAATCCTTGACTCAGATGAGTCCTTCTCAGTCTGTTTCTTCTTCTTGAAAATGGTTAATATCAGTTCAATTTCACTCCAGAAATTGACCTTTGAGATGTGAAATAATGTGCAGATTCCAAGCAAAGCGTATTTTTGTTCAAAGCACAGATGTGATGCAATTCATTTCCATAGGGCTTTATTGAGATGGAGGTTATTGTTCTCTCTGAGAATCAAGGGAAAACGTAATTAAAGCAAAGAGAATTTCACTTATTCTAAATCAAACTGCACTGATGCCACTAAACTAGAACTAGAAGGCCAATATGCTTAGCCTTCTTATACCCACAGTAACTTACGATGTAAAAATATGTTATAAATGCATACAAATATGCATACATACATGCACATACATGACCACAAACACACTTCATAAACTAGGAAAATGAGGTCCCAGCAAATGGCAACCTCTTTTCACTGCTATTGATGTATCATAAGACAATCTGTACCCCTTCAGTCAGTACCCATATGGATTTGCTTTCCAGAGCACATTTTATAAGCATCCAACAGTCTGTCAATAGAGAAACCAACTCACAGAGTAGCTTACAGGACTCCCCCAGGCAGTGCACGTAAATATTGCAAACAGCAAGTTTATACTGCCAACTCACTGCAGATACCCAGAAGAATAAGATTTTACAAGCTCTCTTCCCAAAGGAAATCAGACTGCAAACATAGAGTGATCATAGCTGGGATAATGCTGCCCCCTCAATGGATGTAGCCTGAAGAAATGTCTTCTTGTTCATATAAATAATGATTTTTTAA
>CAUYRT010029984.1:0-23429 GCA_963574885.1 Lepilemur ruficaudatus
ACTAGCGACTGTCTCCATGCTGTGCTTAATGCTTGCTCCTCCTGTCGAAGTGGAACTGTGTCCCTTGGACCAACATCTCAGGATGTCTCTCTTACCCCCGTGAAATGCTCTCCACGGGCTGCACGGTGGGCACAGTAGCCACCACCTCGAACATGGAAGAAGGGGCGAGCTCTGGAGGGTTCCACACGGCCATTGAACACTCCCGTCTCCCACCTAGAAGTGACACACAGCATCCTGCTCACAATTTATCGCCTAGAACCTACGGTTGAAACCTACGGTAGTCACAGAAGAGGGGAAACGTTTTGTGGCAGTGCTAGTGAATATTCATTCAATGAATGTCTACTCTTCAGAGTGCCCAGATCTGGCTGTGCTTCCGCCTAGGAGCACCATCTTTCCTTCCGGTACATTTCAGTTCATCGCCCCATTTGCTGTCAGCGTTACCTTCTGAAACCATCACTTTTCAGAAGGTCAGCTTCTCTTCCATCACACAGATATATCACATAACTGAAGTCAGTCAAGAATACATCTTTCAAACACGTTTGGGATGAGGATGGGTAATGATGGGTCCCCTGGCTGAGATGGGAGGGTTTGTCGTCTTTATCAAAGAGAGAGCCTTGTCTGCTGCCTCAATTACGCTCTTTTCTTACACATTATCTTATCAGAGGCATTGTGTGAGATCTTAAAACCATGAATTTCTGACTGATGTGAATGATTCATCTTATTGTAATTTTCTGTGAATATTATGATAGCCAAGTGGAAAGAGAAATTCATTTGTGCTGTGAGATCTTTGAAAATCAAACTTTACTTTAAAAATAAATTTTTATTGCCATAAGGCATTTCTTTTGTGTCATTCCTCACCTTGATGAGAAAGTGATGGACCCTTTGTAATGAGTAGTATCTGAATCATGCTGGAAGATGTCAAAATAACATGAAGATTTCAAAAAGATTAGCTTCCCATCATTTTGAAAAAAAAAAAGACAAATCATATCTCAATTTTAGTAAGCAAATATTTAATTTCCTGTAAGTTATACATAAATCTATAATCATGTGAAGTTTGTTAAAGTGACTGAAGAATCTTGCTGATGCTCTAATGGTTGTCTGCTATATCTGTGCCTTGTGCTTTACATAGTGACGGAAAACTCAAGAGGTATAAGAAACCATCTCAGCCCTCCAGGATCTTACATTCTGGTTAAGAAGGAAAGACAGTGTCGTAGACCAGCTTTACCAGAAGCAGAACTTGAGACAACATGTCGTGTACAATGATTTATTTATTAAGAAAGTGCTCCCAGCAGAAATTTGTGGAAGAGAGAAGGAAGCAGGACAGGGGACAGGGAATGGCCAAGCAGAGATGTAATTTCAGGCAAAACCCTGCAGCAAGTAGCTTCAACCCGACCCTTCAGGATAATTCTGAAGTGTAACTTCAGCTAAGAGTGGGGAGCTGGGTTTGTACTGTTGAACTTCTCGGTCACTGGCTAAGATCTGTTTCAAGGGACCAAAACCTCCCAGGTACTTCCAGCTCTGCGTATGTGACAAAGTGGCTCCAGTAGCCCAGGGGCCATCCTTCAAAGCAGCATTGCAGGTAGGGGTCATTAAAGGTGGAAGCTCCCAGGTGCTGGGGCTGGGGTTCTAGAGAGTCCGGGAGAGGCACCGCCAATATCACCTGCAGTCCACCCCTCACGTCACTCAGATCCACTCACGCTCACTCTATACCATCATGACATCTTCAAGAGGGCTGTCAGCTGCCATTTCTGGAGGGAATTTCCAAGCAGAAGGTGAGTGGGCTGACCCACACAGCTCTCACTGCTGCAGTCGGACCAGGGCTGTAACTTCCGTTCTTCATCTCCATGCTCCAGGGGATCTCTTTTTGCTTCCATGAGAATTGTCACTGGGCCTGCCCAATCTCATGATTTCATGAGTCTGACAACAGCCAGCTCATGGTGAACAACTCTGTGTGGTCATGTAATGCCCCATGTTCAGACACCCCGTCTCCATCTGCCAGGGCTCAGGACTGTGCCAAAAGACACTCTTCACTTGGTCCTCTGCTGTAGGTGGCATGGCTTTGATCTAGAACTCTAGGGATGTGTAGTGCAACCCTTGCATTGGGACCAGTCTGAGACTACACACAGCATTTATATCTACCTCAGGTACCTCTAGCAGCATGGGAGATGACGAGTCATACAGCCCAAGTGGCAGGGCTGTGGGTACTGCAGCTTGGGCCTGCTCAGAGCCTCTCTTGTTCTGGGCCCACTCAAAATCATCAGTCTTGCAAGTCATTTAATAAATGGTCCCATAAAATATTTCCAGATATAGTACATGCAGTCTTCAAAACCCTAGGAAGCCTACAAGGCTGGTGGCTTTTTAATGGCAGAAGGTCCACAGTGTCATAACAGGTTTTTTATCTTAGAGTGACTGGCCTGGCCCATCCCAGGTCACTGGATCCCTAAAACATCAGCAACTTTGTGGAATTTATCTCCTACCCTCTGAAGCACATCTGGAGCACCAGTCACTTTCTGCTCGTGATGCTCTGTAAACGCATCATCGATATAATGGACCAATAGGGTCTTTTGGACAGACCAGATGGTCCAGCCCCTTCCAACTTTGCTGTGGCAGGGGAGGAGAGCTAACCTGGCCACGAAGCAAGGCCCTGCTGTCCACTGCAGGTATGATACAAACCGATTCCCATCTTCCTTTTTGATGGTGTTGAAAAGATTGTACTCACTGACGCAGTAGCCACCCCACACACCAGAGTCCACGAGGACACCACACCTACCGCTGTCTCCGAGGTTGGAATTGCCATGTGTGTAAGTTTGTGCTCATCCACTTCTATCCCATAGAATCCACTTTTTGTGCTGGCCACTTTGACGAACTCAGTGTAGACATAAAGGAAAATCCCACGTTGCATCTTTTAAGTCTTTGAGAGTGGCAATAATCTGCCATTCTACCCATGCTGAGGTCTTTTTCCCCCTTACTCTCTTGGCTAGGACCAAGGAGAGTTGAGGGGCTTCCGATCAACCTTTCCAATCCTGATACCTCTTATTCTTCAGACCAAGAACCAGCGAGGGTGCAGCAGTGTGCTCAAGACGTCCACCCTTGCTATGCATTTGGCAGCCAGAAAAGAGACCATCTGGTGGGTTTGTGGACCCATTCCTGTGACAGGATGAGTCACGACTCCATATAGCACCCATACTCCTCCAGCAGGTGGGCTGTGATGGTACTCTGGGTCTCCTAAAGTCCCATATCCCTCTCTCCTGGGGACCGTGAGATCCCACCAGAGGTGCCAAGGCTCTGTGCATTTTCTTCCCTTGAGACCAGAGATCACAGCCCACAGGCTAAAGGAAGGCCTGGCTCTGTCTGCCGGTGACCCCGTCCAGAGCGGCACCTGCCTCTCAGCCATTTCTCACCCCATCCGACCGGCCTCTGCGCTGCATCCCCCGGGGAAGCTGGGGACCGCCACACCCGACACAGGATAAGTGTTAGGATCGAGCGGTCTGGACAATTGGAGACTTAAGCTACTATGATCACTTGAATGAAAGCCCTCCCCTTCCTGCCCTTCCACCTACAAACACGGAGGAGGGCCGGTGTCCGCATCGCTAGCTGCCCACAAAACCTTGCCGGGAATAATTAAGGCCTGATCCAGGCAGAGAGCCGTTTTTTCACCAGTAAGAGAAAAAAAAAAGAAAGAAAGAAAAAAGGAAAAGACCTTACTGGAACTAAGAAAGAGCTTTTTTTCCTCTGTTTTATTTTTAACCTGATGTGTTGCATAGTGCTGAATGTCACCAGATTGTGATTAGTGTCAGTTTTCCTCGTGTTCCATATGTGATCTGACATAGCACCTGACTGATGAAACGCGATGAACAATATGTCAACATAAAGAAGCTCGCTGGGTCACAAATACGCTCTGAGAACATTAAATTGCACGGAAATGTATACGGAACGTGTTTTCCATAGGAATACAATTGAGTTGCATAGTTAACACATTACAGTTAGGTATACTACCTTGGAGACCAAAAGAACCAAATACGTTGCTGAATGACCTATAAAATGAACATTATCAGCACGTATTGATGGCACAGACAGGCGGGCGCGTACAAACCAGCACTGAGACCTGCAAAGGGAAAGACGCCTCCTCCGAACAGCAGACAATGGAGGGAACGGGCCAAGCCACGTTAATAAAGGGCATCGGGCACAGATCACCCTATTATTTGGCGTAAACATTAGGTAATATTATTTTCCATCACTCTTTTGGCCTCATCCCACTCACACCACAGACAGAGAGCAGGAGAAAACTTGGCTTGTGGGCAGAGACCTCTGGGCTCTAAGCTGGGCACCCCCACACACACACCCGACCTGGCCCCAGCCCCAGGTGGCTGCCCCACAGGCTGTCCCCTCTCAGCACAGGGGGCCTGCGACCTGCTGAGGAGAACCACGAGGTGGGCCCGGCCGAGAGGACGCAACCCACCCTCGCCACCCTCGAGGGGACCTGCGTCCTGACAGCAAGACCCGGTCCCTCCCGTCAGCCCTTCCGGTACCTTCTCAGAATCTCAGGTAGGTTCCCTGGGCTCGTGTCCCACCGTGAGCTGTTTCACATAGTTTGGCTCCTACTCTACAGAGGAGGAAAGCTGTGCCGATGCTAACTGGTTCAACGCACCCTCTCTCCACCTCCAGTGCCTCTGTGCTGGCACCCGCCCTCCGCACCCCTCCTCCTCACTGCTGACCTCGCACCTGCCCAGGCTCCTGTCCCATCCATCTGCTGCCCCCCAGCCCCCTGCCCCTGCCTGGCTGCACCCGGCAAGTCTCCCAGGGCTGAGGGTCGGAGTGTGCTCTCTCTCCTACCTGCGTTTCTCCCTCTGCACCCGGACCACTCTGCTGACACAGCTGTCTCCAAATGACCACTGAAGCCCTGGCACTCGAACCCATGGCCCCGGCCCACCCGCGGTCCACTGCCATCCAGTGACCCCGGACTCACCTCCACTCCTCCTCCCGAGGCCTCAGCGGCGAGCTCACATCTCCTGCTCCTCACTGCCCATCTCTCCTCATTTTCTCTGCACGCCCTCGCCTCCCCCTTGGTGAATTAGGTATTTCACAGCAACCAGCCCTTAGCCTCTTCCCTTCTCTGAGCATATTCTATTTACTTCCAAGGCATTAGATTGCCCCTTAACATGTAACGAATGCTGATACCGCGAGTAAGAACGCCTGCCAACGTTTGCCCCACATTCGTGACCGACTACTGAACATATCCTTCCTGTCCCAGCCTTCCTTTCACCCAGACCTCTGAATCCGCACACCCTCCTGTCCACTATGGTGCAGCACGCCCTCCCCCGAACTTGCCTGAACCCCCACCAGGAAGGGGGCTTCCTCCTGCTCAGTTTGTGTGACACTTCACCAGATTCCTCTTAGGACATTGCCAAGTCTTCATTCATTCGTTCAACTGCCTTGCACAACTGGCAAGGCCCTGCGCCAGGACTATGAGACACTGTAAGTGACCACTGCGCTGGACTCCAGGAGCGTAAGGTCTGGCTGAAGACAACATCTACGCAAACAGACAAGTGCAACAGAGACTGTTGGTGCAATTCTTAGGCTAAATGAAAAACACTATGGAATTAAACATGGGAGTGGCCTGACCTAATGTAGGAGGGCTCAAGGAGCATCATGGGGAAAGCAACTTGTAAAATGAGAACCAAAAACATTATTTGCATTATTCAGGAGGTAACTATGTGTATCGAGGCCTAGATAGGCCTAGAGAGAGAGAGCAAGAGAGAGAGAGGAGGAGAGAGACACTGATGGCAGGTTCTCCTGGTGGGACCCCAAAGAACAAAAACTCCAGGGACAAGCTCAGCTGTCACATCACCCAGAGAAGGCCACGATGGGACGTCTCTCTTAGAGAGGTCACCCTGCATAAGCAGCTGGAGGTGGCCAAGACGGGAGGCAAGAAGGTTGGGTAGACTCTGAGAGTCGCCCAGATGTGTGATGGCAGTTTCTTCTTGGACTAAGAGCCTGGCGATGAAAGTAGAAAGAAGGAAATTAAGTAATTTCCTTAAGGAATTAAGAAGGAAAGCACAACGCAGCTTGGTGTTCGCTTGATTATGAGGAATGAGGGTCTGGCCAAATCCAGCGGGAACACCCACGGTCCTGCCTGGAAAGGATGGCGACGGCACTGACTGGGACAGTCCAGTGAGAGATGGTGACAAACCCTTCCCAGAATTTTAGCAGTTTGTGCAGACGCCACTCCCCTGTGACTGAGCAGCGTGAGGGTAGGACTCTTCCCTCCTCAGTCCGAGAGCCCCGTGGCTCGCACGGTGGCCCTGGTGGTACAGAGCACATCAGGGCGGCCACAGTCCCAGCAAAGGCAAATGCTACAGGATGCTCTTCCTTAGTTTGCCAACTTCCATGGCCTTTTCAACTTTTGCTTTGTAAAAAATCACAAAATGATTTATTGGGAATAACTGAACCCCCTTTGTAGAATTAGAACCACTTATATTTTTATACATAAGACTTTATTATATCTAAACTGAGAACCCTCCAGTGAGATTCTAACATCACCCTCCCCATGAAGCCAGACGTCTGAGATTGTGATGACTTTTCTCATTCCGACCAGAATCAGCCAATGGTCCCACGTAGCCTGTACCGTTAGTGAGCCGCCAGCCCCAAGCCTGGCCTGGCATCGCGCTTCCTCCTTCCTGTCGTGTGCAGACTCCTGCCGGCCTTTGCTCCTGCAGATGTCCCAGGTTCCCTGCAAGGACCAGGGACCTCTGCCGACCCTGTCTTCCCTCTGCCAATGGCTTGGTCCAGCAGCTCTTGCCCTCAGCACCTCGCTCTGCCTTTTATGCCCTGATTTTTTTTCCCTCCCAGAATCAGTGGATTGTGGTATTGGGAGTAACATTTTGAACCCCTTTTAGAGGAAAGAATGAATTCCTGCTTAAGGTCTGATTGGGCAAAATCATGACGATTCTTATGTGACACCCTTGGACAATGTCCTGGCACTAAGAATTAAAGATACTACTGTTTAATATTAACTGATGGCCAATAAGGTGCAGGATACATTTGCGGTATTAGAAATAGAATGCATATTTGTCAAATGAATGAGTGAACAAATCTAAGCTATTCCATGTGACTCTAAGCAAGGCTAAACTGCTTCTAAACCCATCCAAAATTTTATAAATATACATATATTGACTAAGATTTTGGAAAAGCCTTAAGGATAATCATATGATTCAATTCGAGTCAGATCAAATTAGGGAAAAAATTAGGTATCATGAAGTAACTGTCATGTGACAGATACCTCAAATCTGTTATTCTGTTGAATCGTAATAGCAGCCCTAGGAATTAGTATCCCCAGGCTACAAGCCCCGAAGGATTCACTCACAAGCTGGTGAGTGGGAGTCGGGCTCTGAATGTCCCTTGTCTGAGTCCATGCTCGTGAGCTCTCCTCTCCAGCGTGTTGCTAGAGCCCCTGGTGAGTAACAATCCCTTAAACACAGGCTTCTGGAAACCAGTCTTTTCCATGCAGAACCATCAACCTGTATTTTTCCAAAATGAGAAAAAAACAAACAAACAAAAAAACATAGCATTTGCTCATGAGAGCCATCACATACTTTCCTGAGGCTCCTCCTAATTTGAGTTTAGCCCACCATTCCTCCTGTGTGCCCCTCTGTCTCTGGCAAGCTTTGAGATGCATCCTTCTGTGAGGAGACTTCAGAGCAGTGACTCACACAATGACCACATCGTCCTAAGTGGGACTCACTCCACAGCCAGCCTGTGCTGGATGGAACCGCGAGGCAGTTACTCTGTGAATATTGGGAAATACCACTGGGCGTTTTGCAGGGAGTCCATCAGTAACCTATGTCACCAATACACCTACCATCTATCCCTATAATTAAGATATTGTTGACTTCTATACACTTGTTTAAACAGAAGAAAACTTTAACAACTATATTTTAAAATGGCGTTTTATTTAACGGGAGCCTCAGATACCTGCGTTTTTGTAAATGATCTTCCATCCCCAGAAGGAGATGTTAGAATTTGTGTCAAATCATCATAATGAATACTCTGTTATTCCAACCAGCAGGAAAACAGATGTATTTACAGTTCCGGCAGCTGCAGACCCGGTCCTAGAGAGCCAGATTCACACTTCCTATTGTATCTGTACTTCCTTGGTGAAATCTCAGCGCTCACTCCTGAAACAGAAGTGATAAAATAAGAGAAGGAAAACTGGATCCAAATGGCCAAGAACCTGGATAACACATTTTTAATCTGAAAATAAAATCATAAAGCACGGAAAGAACTGGTCTGGCAATTCATGAGTAGGAAGAAGTCCGGTTTTCTGGTGTAAAATCACTTCATGCCATGTTAGAAATCGTGGCAATTAGTGATGTGATACCCTCTTGAACTCACTGAGGAAAGACACCACTCCCAGCTGAGTTACATGAGACATGTTATGCCTGTGGCTCCATCCAGCTCCTGGGGACATAAGCAGCAAAATGGCGTCCCCACAGCCCCGTGGAAGTGTTTTTTTTTTTTTTTTTTAATGCAGTGGCACACACTTATCTCACGCATTGTAACACGGTGGAAAATATTTTCTATGTTATAAGTGTCCCTTTATTTTACAGTAATTGAATTTCTAGCTGGGCATATGATTATCTAGAATAAACATCATGCTACCAGCCCGCCTTTGGGCCAGGGGTGGTGATGAGCGAGCACCGTTCTGGCCCGTGGAACAAGAACAGAAGTAAGGGTTGCAACTTCCTGGCTGTTCCCCTTTCCAGCCACCAGGATGCAACGTGGTAGTAAGAAACGGTCGGTCGCGTGTTCCGGGCCACTCCTGGGGCAGAGCGGCAGCGAGACAGAGGCTGCTCCTGATAACTGGACTTGTAAAGCTGCCACGTCAACAAGGAATGTGACGTGAGAGCAACATGCTTCTGTTTTGTGTGACACTGTGTCCTTTTGCCTGGCTGCCCCGTGTGTACAAACTCACATGCTGACCAGTAAAAACACACATCAGGAGTAGAATTCTGGACTAAAAGCTGTAATGGAATGAGAAAGACAGCTGCTGTTTTACGCTCTCCCCGTGTGTGTCTAACACTTCCAGGCATCCCAAGAAACAAAAGGGTAAAAATTGTATGGAAGCGATTTTCCGACCTTTAAGAATACGCTTCTAAGAGCGTATTTTAGCCGGCCAGGCAAAAAGTAGTTATACGTTTAAAAGGAGTCAGATACCTGTGCCCTGGCCCCCAATTGCTGAATAATGTAGATTCATCTCCATTTCTTCGTGCTGATAAACTCTTTTATTTTATTTGTGAGCTGGTAAACTAGACCACCGCCAATTATAGCGCAATTCTCAGCCCGTGTCCTTGCGAGTGGCACTGCTGTCGGTGGGACGTCGGGATCCAGGACCCGACCTCTGTTTTGAGGGCTCTACTGCACCCGGGCGGGTGGGCTCTTACGATCTGACCTTCACACGCCCCTGGACGTGGTGCAGTCTCGGACAGTGGAGCCTCATGGCCCCCTGGTTGAGACACTGTGGGACACCTGCTGAAATGGCCTCACGTTAGTCGGTGGGACTTTGTGACGGAGACGACCACCACAACAAAAATAGCGCTTCAGGAAGTGAGGGCTAATAGCTTCCCAGTTGGCCAGACCCCGCTTAAGTCCATTACTCGACATCTTTTCTGCCTAACTTTTCAGTGCAGAGGCAGAGTCCACGCGAGCGGGGAATAAAATGAGACAACCAAATTTATTTTTACTTATGGACTTGAGCCAGAGTCTAAATGACTCTGGCAATGGGACTCACTTCCCCCGGGAGCCTATTCTCCAGTCTAATAGATCTCGCTGTGAGGAAATTTCTCTTATAATTCAGCATAAATTGCCCCTTGTTGAATTCCATCCCATCATTCCTAGTTAGATGTCCTTGGACTACCTTAAGCCACGAATCTCTTCTCACGGGTCCGACCACGGCCCGGCAGGAGCGGTAGATGGAGAGGGGAAGAGGAAATGGGAAGGATGATTAGGAAGAATGGAGTCGGAGCTACGAGTCCTGCCCCGGCTTGTGTCTAATTAATGAGCATTTCAGCCACAAACTGTTACATATGGACACAGACGGCGAATTTATTAACAATGGGATTGGGCAATCTCAGAAAAATGCTTAATTTTCTGCTAACCTCGACACCTACCTCTCTGTGATTCCTCTGTAAGTGCGAGAGGTCAAAAGCATAAAGACTGAAGACGCAGGAAAGAGAAAGAGACAGTTAGAGATTAAAGACACATGCTGCGAGCTTTAAAATCAGAGGTTGGGTTCTGTTTGTGGTTATCGATCTCTTCTCTTTATCCTCCCCAGTAACCGGTCTTATTGATAAAGGACACTATTCATTGAGAATTTTCAAACATCTGGGCAATACATTTATAATCTCATCAAATGCTCACAGCATGGTGCCCATGATGTAGTTTACCCAGAACCCATGAGCAGGAGGAGGTGCCTCTCTGTGCCTCCCTACACACACACACACACACACACACACACACACGCACACACCCACGCACATACACACACACTCATACATATGCATGCACACACATGCAAACATGCACACACATGCACTCACACACACATGCATGCATACACACATGCACTCACACACATACACACATGCACTCACATACACATGCATTCATACACACATGCACTCATACACACATGCACACACACGCACACACATGCATTCATAAACACATGTAGTCACATGCACACATGCACTCATACACACATGTGCACATACACACATGCACTCATACATACACATGCATACACATGCACTCATGCACACATGCACTCATACACACATGCACACATACACACATGCAGTCATACACACATGCAGTCATACACACACACACACACACACACATGCACGCACGCGGTAGAAGTAGCCACATTACGACAAGGCCAGATACCAGCTACCGTTGATCAGCGTAAGTGAGAACCTGACCCAACCTGGGCCAGCGAGTCCTTCCCGGAAATGTGCGTGGCTTGGCCCTGCGAGAGTCAGCTCAGTCTCTCTTTGGACGTGCGGGCTGAAATGTGCAAAGCCCGGGGCAGCTAGCTGTCCTGTCTTCCGCGAGGTGGACCGGAGGAGAGCAGAAGCCCATCCGTAAGGATCAGGGCACGAGGAGGACGTGCGAAAGGGGCAGGGCTGGAGGCAGAGCTGCGGCTTCAGCGAAGTCCAGGCCCTGCCGCCACGGGCTCCTGAGGCTCCGCATCCTACGTGTGGGTTTCATGGGCAGGATCAGAATCCTTATGATAAATCCCACTTAACCTGCAGTAGTGTCCTCACAGCACAGAGTACCGATCCCGCTCATAGTGCGGAAACTGCTCGGCCAGCAGGTCGAGGAGCAGAGGTTCGAATCCAAGTCTTGTTGGTTCAAAGCTGAGCTGCTCGTCACCCTGGTACCCGCACAGCCTTCACGACACACAGCACCCATTCCACACACGCCACAACGGGCTCGTGGGGGGAGGGGCTGACTGTACAGAACTCTTCAAGCAGGTTGAAAACTCTCCTGTAGTGTGGACGTGACCCAGGTGACCCTGGGCAGCTCCTGGACCTCTCTGACCATGCGATTCCATTGGTCAAATGAGCAGTAATGGTCGCCCTCGGGCAGCGGCTTCCCAGGGCTGAGGCTTTGAGTCATCAGCGGCGGGATTAGCGTAAGTGCTCCCGAGTCCCGAGGAGTCTCTCGAACTACTTACGTGCAAACTGTCTCTGTTCTTGGCTGTGCTGTGACAGGATTTGTGTTTTATAATACAACCCACATCCAGTAAGCAGCCAAGACATCACACAAGAAATACCCAAATAGGAATCCCACAGCTGCGTTGACAAAGCAGAAATGCACAGCAATGACTGTGCCATGTCTGATGCAGCAGAAAAGGAGAGAGGAGAAGGACACCCGTTAGGTTGACTCTGCCCACTGATCTTGTTTTCCCCCCAAATTTGCCCCTAATCCATTTGCAAGATTCTTTGCAATGCTACATGTACAATCTACACAGTGCTCAAGAAATGGATTTCTCTGTAGTCTCACTTTATAACCAGATGAGACGTTTAGAAAAGACATTTTATCCAAAGCTGTCTTGAAAGGAAACCAGCTCCTTCCCACTGGCAAGTAAACTCTCTGGCTTTAAGCCAATTTGCCGTGCTGTTTTGTACGCATCACATCTTAGTTCCCCCCTCCTGCCTCGAGATAGGCCCTATAGTATTCCTTCAGGACCCAAGTCTATTAAACAGCAAAAACTAAATATGCAAATTATCTCCCAACTACACGCATGAAGCCTGCAAACATTATTCTTAGGAAAGTGCTGATTATGAAAAATTATGAATTAACATGTCAGGCACCGAGGTTTGAAATCTTATAACTGTGTTTACTGTGTAAGAGCCCCCAAATGACTTGAAAAATAGAAGGTGAAAAAACAGCACAATCAGTGATTTAATGATTGCTAAGGTTGCCAGCACCCAGTTTCTGCCTTACTGACTCTGCCAGCTCTACCAGTGTTTGCACACCGTGCACGAGTGCACACACCTGCACACACGTGTGCATGCATGCAATAAAGCAGAAAACAGACACGAGAGACAGAAACAAAGTGATAGCTGTTTCTTCCTCTGATCTAGGCTTCCTGGGTGATTTCATCACAAACGTGCTGTTCAGATTTCTTTTTTAGTCTTTCCATAAGAATCAGTGGGGCTCCTATGTGAGCCAGGCACTAGGAGGCACCTGGGGATACGACAGCAGGGAAGACAGGTGTGGCCATCCCCTCCCAGACCACCACAGCTCTACACGTGGCCCTGACCAGTGGCAGCCGCAACACCCACAAGCTTGTTAGAAATGCATGTTCTGTTCATGTCCTTTGCCCACTTTTTGATAGGGTTGTTTGATTTTTTTCCTGCTGATTTTCCTGAGTTCTAGGTTATATATACCCACACAATGGGCATGGTGAGCACCGTCTGGGGGATGGACATGCTTGAAGCTCTGACTTCAAGCGTGGGGCAAGGGCACTATACGTAACCTAAACATTTGTTCCCCCATAATATGTTGAAATAAAAATGAAAAAAAAATAAAATGCCTGTTCTCAGGCCCCACCCCAGTCCCTCTGAATCAAAATTTCTGGTTGTGGAGTTCCGGAAGTTTGGTTTTCACAGACTCTCCTGGTAATTCTTAGGCAAGCTAAGCTTGATCAGCACCGGGACTAAACGCTCACGTCTTAGTAACAGCACAGAGTCATTTTGGTAAGTGGAGTGAATGGGATGGAGACACAGTCGTTTTAACAGCTGGCTTTAGCCTTTGTAGACTCTGAAGGCTCCGTCATCTCTGTAGGGCAGTGAAGCTGTGGTTTAGGAGTTTTCTGAAATTCAATCAACAAAGGATCCCAGACAATATAAAAAGAAAATTTTAATACTGTAGTAACACTGGCTAAGCACCTCTGCTAAAGATTTGTACTGCACCCTTTAAATTACATTTCCCCAGGGAAGGACCAAGTAAAAGTTTTTGTCCGTCTCTGACCACCTTCCAGGCATCGTCTAAAAGGAAGGAACGTGGTTCTGCACCGAGCACACGGTCGAAGGCAGAACAGGTTGTTTTATTCGAGGAGGGCTTTGATCAATATGGAAGGAAGTGACACCCTGTTTGCCTCATTGGCGATGGATCAATACAAAGTGGATGGTTCCCAGTTCCCAGGAAAAGTGATGTTTTCAGGTAGAAAGACCACATGCAAGGCTTGGAAGCTTGGCGCCAAGACCCTCTATTAAATACTATCTGGCAGCAAGGCAAGGCCAGGGTGGCGATTTTTTTTTTTTTACAACTGTTTTGAAGGTAAGTTTCAAGAGTCCCTCCATCCCCACCTGCCTGGTGGTTTCCTGGTTCCTAGGAGATACAGGGACAGCAAAGCACAAGCCAACTTTGTGATCACCTTGTCCCAGGCATCTGCTCTGAGGGTCCATATCCTCTGATGCCGTTGAGCTGGATTTTACTCTGAAGACACCCAAGGTTTGCCTTACCTTGCTCTGCTGACCTCGCCTCTCCCTTCTTCTGAGCACCGGGTCTAAACAGCAACTGCTTTTTATTAATCCGCACTACCCGGCCAGGACCAAGCTAGGTGCACGCAGGCCTCTGGGCTGCCCACCCTCGCCCCGGCTGAGAAGTACACGCTGCTGCCCTCACGTGCCACAGACGAGGGACCCAGTCACGGAAAGGCTGGCGCGCCGGCAGGAGGTTAAGGGGAGAGAGCGGCAGGCGGGCGTGCGAAACCTGCCGGTCGGCTGCACCTGCCAGAGCGCGCCGTGCCTTCCCTTCCCTCCGCCGCCCCGTCTGCTCTGCTCACGCTGGGCACAGCCCACGGCCGCGCGGGGCCCGGTGCTCTCCCCTGCTTCCGTCAGTTGAAAATTATTCTTTAAACACCGACACGTGGAACCCATTAGGCAACATAGGAGAACACAGCAGGATACAGCTGACACTCATTGTTGTGGTGGTTCTGTGAAGCCTGTACGAAGTTCTAGAAAGTCGCCACCGACACTGAAGTGGAGGCTACGGAGCCGCTGCTCCCTGGGAAAATGCACAATTGGGTTCCTGCAGCCGCTGCTCCCAGCGTTCCGCCAACCGGTCAGTGCACCGCCTTGCCGTGTGCGTGCTTCTGCTTACAGACGCCCCGCTCCATATACAGCGTTTATCCTGAGCCCCGGGCTCACGGCCGGCAGCACCGTGACTCTGCCTGAGAAGCTGGTCGGACTCGCGGGTCCTCTCCGCGGGGCCACGCCGCCTCCTCGCGCCCGGGAACGCTGAACCGCACGTGGGCACCGCGCGTAGGGCCCGTTCCAAATAGGGGAGTCACCAAGAAAAAGCACGAAAACGTGAAAAACACGCCCCTAAATAGGCCTCGGAAAGGACCTCTTGTACGGCATGGGCTGAACCCGAGGGCAGAGCTTTGCCTCGTCCGACCTCAGGTAGGACCTGAGAGCAGAAGCGTAGGGAGCATCGACTGTGAGGTCAAACATACATTTTATCGAGTGGGTGGATTCACAAATACGGATCCATAAATATTAAGAGTCGGCGGCGCTGGATTTATTCTCCGACCTGCTCTGCCGCCTCGCCGGGGTTCCCAGGAAGGGACCGATGGACGCCGCGACCGTTGCGCGTCTGATGGTCACTAGACTGCCGCTGTCAGTGAGCGCAGCTCGTCACCCCTCCCCGGCCCCAGACGTCACGGCGCACACGTCCCCATCCTCTCGCTCCCCTCCCGCGCTTTAATCCCGGCTTTCTCAGGCTTCCTGAGCTCCTGCTCCCTGCAAGCTCCCAAGCCGGGCGTCCTCAACTTCAGCGACTCCCCATAAGCACGTTCAAGCTCTTTCCACTTCACGGCTTTTGCACGTTGTATCCTCCCTGGAAGGTTCTGCTCTGATGTCCGCATGAAACCCGCTTTCTCCTTCCATCAGATGTCTGCTCAGATGCCGCCTCCTCCACGCTGCCCCTCCCGGGACTCCTTCCTCCTTCCTCCCTGCGTTGGCTGCAGGGCTCCCACACCACTGGCAGCGTTGTTTATTTGTTGCTTATGCGTCTGTTGTCTTTCTTTCCTTCCGTGGGAAGCAGAATTCTGAGCTGTCCCCCACGCCCCCGGCCTCCTGCTACGCACACCTGGATTGTGGGTGGGGACTCCTGCGATGACATCACCGTACACAAGACTCTCTCGCAGCAGCCTGGAAAGAGATTCTCCTGCAAGCTTTGAGGCAGTGCCGTTTATGAGAGGGCCACGAGGCTCAGACCTCAGAGCTGACAGCCAGTAAGAAGATGGGACCTCAGGGGACCGGCAACTGCAAGGAACTGAATTGTCCTGACAACGTGGAGGAGCTCAGGAGTGGACCCTGAGCTCCAGATGATGATGATGAGGCCCTGCCACGTGAGACTGCAGCCTCGTGGGACCCTGTGCAAAGCACACAGCTAGCGGTGCCCAGACACCTGACCCCCAGAGACCAGTTCATAAACAGGTTCTATTTTACCCTGCTAAGATATTGGTAACCTGTCACACAGAAATATACACAACTTCCATCAGAGTGCATGCTGCGTGAGGGCAAGGAATATGGCCTTCTTGCTCATTTCTTCATCCCCAGCACCCACAAAGGAGCCCGGCATGTATTTGGGACTCAGAGATAAGCTGAGTCTTTCAGCGCCTCAGACACCTGCAAATTATGGCCCAATTTCACAGAGCTTGGGAGCTCAGAGCCCAAGCCAGGATTCCGGCAAATCCTCCTTTGCCCTCAGGCTTCTCTCTGGCTGTGTCCTGCTCTCCCCTTTGTTCTGCCCCGACTGCCTTCCTGAGCATCTTCTCAAAATCCCAGGAGGACCAAGTATTCGGCGACAGAGAATTTGGGAGGTGCCATCTCCGTGGCGAGGACCGTGGCCCAGGGCGCTGCCCTCCCTCCTGTGTGCCGGGCAGGGCTGACCCTGGGGTCCAGCGCAAGCATGGAGCCCGCGGGGATTTATCAAGGGATTCTTTCTAAACAAACCCTGTGCTGTTCTTAGGAGCCTTATGGGGACAGCTGTTAATACGGTGACATTCCCTACGTCATCTAGTCTGTGCTGGTAGATTCAGTGCGGCCCCCTCTGCTGAGCGCCCACCTGCCTGCTGGCCGCCCACCCTGGTTAGTCTCATCGGGGGGACCACAACTTCAGCATGTCCACAAGCTGAGCTAACCACTGCTTCCCGCACGCTCTCCTCCAGGGCCCCATGTCCCATCATACAGCACCAACACCTTCCGGAGCCCCAGCCCGCACCTCCGGGTCTGCAGTCGGTCCTGTATCTTCTCCCTGTGAACGTCTCCCCACCTCCCGGCACCATCCACCCACTACTGTCTCACTTGTGCCTCAGGAAACACCGCGGGGCCTCTCTGTCCCTGCCCCAGCCCTGCCCACAAATTCCCTTTTCCACAGTGCAGCCCAGCTACCCCCAACACCAGCACCACCCAGGGCTGCCTGTCCCCTCTCCGCGCTGGGTGGCGCTTCTGGTTCCCTCCACCTCCGTCTTCACCAGCTTCCCTTGGCTCCAGCCTCTGTCCTGTTCTCAGTTCCTCAAAATCTTCCCTTTCTGTCGGCTCATCTTGGACTTCACGTCCAAGGGTGTGAAGACACCATGTCAGGGTGTCTGCCAGGCCGGGAAGTCTCCCTCCTCCTTGTCCCCTGGGTCCCTTCTATGTGACTTCCTTACGACTAAGTTAGGGTCCCCTCTTGAGCTCTCCCGCCATATCAGAGCATTCACCTCGCTGCGTATCACCAGCGTCTGATGTCTGTCTCCTCTACTGGAACACACGGCCCACGTGGCAGTGCTGCCCTGGCCTGTTTGCTGCTGTGTCCCCGAAACCAGCAGAGCAGGGATCACCAGATGGCGCCCAATAATTGCACATCAGTGAACAAGTGACTGATGAGAAGACACAGACACCAGCCACCACGACATGACCACGTGAGCGATGACAACACAGCAGTGACGTTGCAACGCAGGGTCAGAGCAGGTGAGGCCCAGCGGGTCTCCACTGGCCAGAGGCATGCGTGGCGGAAAGTGACTACTTTGAGTTCAGAGGAGGACAAGGGTCCAGGGACAGGGATATTTCACGGGGGAGGCAGGACTTGCGCCCAGCTGGGGTCCATGCAGAGAACTTGGTTAGAGAAAGAAGAGGGAGAAGTCCCTGGGGGCTGGGGACACCTATAGGGTCTGGCTGGAATAGGGGCATGCAGGTGCCAGGGGGTGGCAGAAGCAAACAGGGCAGTGAGACTCCCGACCAGGATCTGGTGTGATGCTGCTCTCGCCAAGTCTGGAGGAATGACGGGGAGAGGGCGCCCAAGCTGGTGCGGCGGAGGGGAGCCGCGGGAGGCGCAGCCCTTGCCAGCACCCAGGAGACGGAAAACAGCAGACCCGGCATCTCTGCTTCCCCCTCCTCTCCTTCCATGCGAACGTGGAGTGACACAGCCCATGGCGGGAGAGAAGGAGCAGGGGAGAGAAGGGCGGGGAGGGACTGAGGGACGGGCTAGGGGAGGTGGCGGTGGGAGATCATCAGCCGCCTAAGTGAATCAGCTGAACTCTGGGCAGAGTTTCTTTACAGAGCAGGGCAGTGTGCCCGGACAGGAGTCCACTGATCCAACGTTGGGGACGTAGAGAAGGGACATCCGCTTCCAGTCTCTGCGAGGGGTCACTGAATGAATGAGTGAGTGAGTGAATGCTTGCAGAGTACTTGCTGTGCATACCCCACACACGGGACCTCAGTCCAGGTGAGTGTGGACTTCGCCCTGGGGCGGGAGGGAACAGCAGTCGTGTCCTGGCCGGACTAGCTCAGAGCGGGGCGTTGGAAGAGCTGAAGGGCAGGGGTCTGGATGCAGAAACCTCTAGAGGCTCCTGGTAATTGTCACGGTAATAGCCACAGTAATAAAGACTAGTGAGTACCTCCTTCCGAGCCTCCACTCACAGGTGGCTGGCGTATGCGTGAGTTAAATTATCTCTCTTAATCCACCCAGCCCCACTCTCTGAGATAGACAGATGAGTAAACTGAGGCTGAGATATAAGAGACTCACCTGTTCTGTAATCGGGAACCGCTGAGCATGAATTCCACTTGACGGAGGGGCCACACTCCTAGTCCCTGGGCACAGCCACCGTGGGTCAGGAGGCCCTGCCCGGGCTGTGGGAGTCCCTCTCCCTGTCACTCCTCGGGTTTTCTGGCAGCCTGTCCTCACCATCATTGTCACTGGAACGTCACGGATTGTGTTTCCCTATTGGGTGTCCCCTCTTTCTCCTCAATCTCCCCCTTTAATTTCCCCTATTTTGGCAAACCATTAGGTAGTCAAGGCCCACGTTCTGTTGAAGCTGAGTCAGTTAAGAAAAGTGACTCTAAAAAACATTGTAGGAATTATATTATATACTCTCCAGATAAATGCACGAGTCTTCCCGACATCTGAGAGCCATTCTAGAGGGAAAACACAAACCGGTCTTCTATTTACAAATTGATCTTACACAGGTTGGTCAATCTTAGGAGACAAATGCTTTCTTGTGTTAGATTACCACTTGCAGAGAATATTTATATTTGCAGGCACAGAGCGTGTTCTCTCTGTAGGGGGATGAAGGGACAGTCCCATGACCTCAACCCCTCTGTTCTCCCTACGCCCAATGTCATGGGGTTCACCCAGATTCCTCATCGGGCTGCTCCCCACACTCAGACATTGACAGCAGAGAGCAGAAGATCTCGAATATTTAATGAGCATCATTAACCCAGTGCCCTGTCCCTATGCAAAATCGTGCAGAGTTCCCCAGAACAGGGAAAACTGGGCTACATCCTTGGAGATCCAGCGCAGCCCAGCAACCCGCCCTCGTGAATCCATGTCAGCGTTAGAAAGCACCCACCTGGGGGAAACCCTGCTGGACCACGTCCACACAGACTCAGCTGCCACCACCCTGTTCTCCCGCTAAATACGTCAATAAACAGAGTGAGGGTGGAAGCCACTAAGAACAGAAACCACAGCAACGGGAGAGAAAACCACAGTTGAGAAAAAAACTCACTGTTTTGTTATTCTTATAACAATTTACTTTCGCTGTTAATTGTAGTTGTTTCTGAGGTGCGCAAATTGGAGAAACTGCCAAAAAATGGGGGGCCAGGGGAGATGCGTGTTTCCTCAGCTCGGGCGCTATTCTGAGTTTTCAGAAAATCGATGTCTATCACACTAGAAAAAGCTGAGCGTGTGAAGAAAGGCTTTTTTTTGTGACTCCTAATGCCTGTGTGCATAATTCCAAATCAAACATATTCACATTATTAACTTTTTGAAGTTTATTAGTCTCAGAGCTAATGAACTCGCTCATCCTTGGCAAGTGCACATGGCCTCCTAGCGCACGTCGATAGATAGATCTGCGGTGCGCTGAGCACGGCCAATGGTGGGTGCCAAACTCCACTTGGCTGTAACGGCTGGAGAGAGGGGATCACTTCCAAAGACGCTTGGACGCAGCGCCGTGTGATGGGAAAATCACTAGCGTGGGTGTCTGCAAGCCAGGATTCCACACCCGGCTCTACCGCTTGGCAGCTGAGTGACCTTGAGCAAGTCACCTAACAATTCTAGGACTCAGTTCCTCTTCTGCATGAAGAGGAGGCTGGTCCAGCCCGCCCCTAATGTTCTTTTTAGATCTACAATTTAATACCCTCCCCCGCTGGCCCCTGCCAAGCACACACCGTTCTCCAGCTTCCAAAGGAGTTATCAGGTGTCTGTGTTCATTGTGATGCATGGTGTCTTGTATTCAGACGTATGCCTAGTTAAACAATGGTTCATTCTTTATGGTTCGAATTAAAACTTGGCTCCTTAGGAGATATCGTGCCACAGGTTATGGGTTTCAATTTCTGACCTGTTCGAACATTGCACAAGTTCAGAGTTGTAATGAGTTTTCTAACCTGCGTTGGTTTGTGTCAGCCCGCATGACAGTGTGTTGAGTGTTTTACAGGAAATTTAAAATGGAATGCACAAAAAAAAAAAAAAAAAAATCTAAGCAAGCCTCCTTTTCTCTCAATTATCAGTTTTGAAAAGTAGCCTGAACATGGATACTCCTCTGTTTGGAGGTTCCTGAACTCCCAGCATTAATCCTCTGGGGTAAAACTCCTGTCTTCATGCAGTGATGGGTTTTTTCCCTACTCTACCTCAGATCTTTAAAACTGTGCACAGCAGCTAGGAAGGCGGGCTGTGTTCCCCCGGCGCTGCATGAAAGAGGCTGCTTTATCACTGAGCAAAAGCAAAATAATAATGGTGAAAAGCTTTTGCTTCTGGACTGCATAAATTATCTCCAATTTTCCTCATTATTTTCTTCTTCGGGGTATAAAGAGATTGCCTGTGGAAAAATATGTATCAGCACAAAACAAATAGAAAACAGTTTAAACCACTGAAGTATTTACCTTTTTTATTTAAAAAAAAAGACATTTTAATCCTATTAACGGTAAATTATATTACCTATTGTGAAAGCAGACATGAAAGAAATATTTGAAGCATGCAGTTAATTATGATACCAAGTGACACATAATATTTATGCTCCTCTTGTACAGCCCCAGCAATTTTCCTTTCGCTGACGGGGAGGCACACACTGATTGAAGTCTTGAAACCAGCACTGAGACGAAACCACAGGCACATCTGCCGTCAGTGCTCTGCTCCGTGGACAATTAAAATCACAAGGAGTAGCCATTGTTTATGCTTTTATAGTCCTACTTTCACATGGGGAGAAAAAATTCTCTCCCCTCATCCTTCTATTTTAATTCTCCGTTTCAGCGTATTTATTAAATGTCCACAGCACAGCAGGCAGTTTGCAAACGAATTTCAACACGGAACAGCTGTGTCTCCATCAGAGTGGTGGACTCTTTGCAAACCCAACTTCAAGACACTCGTGAAGGCAGCAGGCCTCCCTGAGGGACGTGACTCACCCACCCAAGTAGGTGTTTAGACGTCAGTTTTACTTCTACACCATTAGAATAAAGTTATACGATATTGATTAAAATTGGTAAGTCATCTTCCTGTTTGGTGACCTCATGGTGACATGGCTGCTGGACACTGGCAGAAAAACAGGTGCCGTGGTTCACTGATGCCTGGTTTTGCCATCGATGCGGGACAGTTCCAGGGTGGAGCTGCTGGGCGGTCACTCTGGCGGGCCAGGGTGTGATGGCCACTCACCGGGTGACGCTGCCCCTGGACAGAGTCTCGAGCAGAAAAATGCGGCCCCTTCTTTCACACGAAGGCCTCAGCTGAAATCATCACAACCGTCCCTACCCAGTCGCTTGACAACAGCAACGGATGTTCGACCGACTCCAGTCCGAGTCCTGGTGTGCACGCCACGTTCCCTGGCAGCGTTTTCCTGCTTTACTCCAACTGCCCCATTTTTCCTCTACGAGTCATCTAACACTTCAGTTCCATCACCACTTGCAGTCCCTGCATGGACTGAGCAGGACTCCCGTTGACTGTGGAAATATACAGTGGTCCCGACACATCCCCACTGTTAGATGGCATCAAATAGGATCCTAAGAATAAGAGTTTTTATTTACCTGTAGTTTTTGTTTAGATTTCCATTGTATTGAGACTGATTTTGTAAGTCACAACATAAATAATATTGCAAATATTTGTGATTTGAAATAGCAAGAGCCAGTGGTCTTATTGAACACCTACTGTGCACTGAGGGCTTTATAGATGCTCTCATGTATCCTCACAAAATAACTTGCAAAGCCAGCCCTAATATTCCCTTTGGCCAAGGCAGAAATGGAGACAAAGTCACTTGCTGAAAACCAAGAGCCAATAGGCCAAAGAACCTTAATTCAAATGCAAGAAGTGTTGGGTCCTTACCACCATCTATTTCTCATTTATATTTAAATAGTTTGGTACTATGAAAATATTGCACAAATATTAACAACTGAGTAAAAGCATTTAAATTTGATTTCAATATCCATTATGAGTTAAAGAAATTATCCTACCAGACCTCATTTAGCTACAAAATATTCAGAACATTTAATCCAATTTTCAAATTATAGTCAGACAAGTTTTTTTTTACTGAGGCATAATTTACATTTTCTGAAATGCACAGATCTTAAGTATATAGTTTGATAGGTTTTGACAAATGCATATCTAAGTAACCCAGGTATCTACCAAGATATAAAACATTTCCATCACACCAGAACATTCCTTCATGCCCATTCCTGGTCAGTCCCTGCCTACCCACACAGGTAGTCACTGTGCTGACTTCCAGCAGATCATCTTGCCTATTCTCAGCTTCAGGTTGGAATTACACAGTATTGTGTCCATTTCTATTGCTGCCATAGCAAATTACCACAAACTGAGCCAACTTGACTTGTCCCCATTCATAGGTGTGTATTTGGTTCTGTGCAATTTTGTCACACATGTAGGTTTCCACCACACAGTCAAGACACTGAGCATTCTGTTATGACAAAGATCCCTCCTGTTTCTCCCTGACCCCATCATGAACACCTAGAAACCACTAATCTGTTATCCATTTCCAAAGTTTTGTCATTTGAAAATGTTCTATAGGTGATTTGGCTTTTTTTTTTATTTTATTGGGGGAAAACTACAAAACATTTACAGTACAATGTTTACAGTCACAATTTGTAGTGAGCTGATTTCCCAAAATATATTACCACTCAAGTTGACTTATCTTGTTACATTCAAAAACCTACTCCGTCAAAGTAGTCCAGAGAGTACATACATAGTGCTCCAACTGTATCTACGTACAACCAATACTTCATTTTAAGTGTACAATTAAATTATTTTCAGTGAATTTACCGAGGTGTACAGTTAATCACATGAATCAGTTTTTGAGGAATTCCTTTCCCCTATTGAGACCCCTAATTCCACTCCCCAACTACTTTTCAAGCATATCCCACCCCTCCACAGTG